>JAJTUV010003195.1:0-82153 GCA_021653895.1 Mastomys natalensis
ATGGATTGCAATCCAAGTTTTTTTCAAAACACTTGTATAGTAGGATTTGAAGTACATCCTATTACAGGTTACTCTCTTCTTGCTTCATAGGGCTGGTAAATGACTCAGAGCATCCTGTCCATCTATATAGGTAGACAAGAAGGCAGAATGAGCTACAGGATGCAGAATAAGGGCAATAGTCATTCTATACCACACAGTTCAAGTCCAGCCTTCAATTCATAGGCAAATTTCCTAAGTAAAAATTCTAAACAAAGGTAAAACACACACACACACACACACACACACACACACACACACACACACACAAACACACACACAAAGAAAAGAGAATCTAATTCTGTGTTCCAGTTTACATTTTTCGAGGTTATATAGGCTTTTGCTTTTATCAGCAGGCCCTGAAATTGTGTTGTGATTAATCCAAAGTGTGATGGTTTGTTTATAGATTCTTGGTCCAGGAGTGGCACTGTTAGGAGATGTGGCCTTGTTGGAGGAGGTGTGTCACTGTGGGTGTGGGTTTTAATACCCTTGTTCTAGCTGCCTGGAAGTCAGTATTCTGCTACCAGCCTTCAGAATGAAGATGAAGAATTCTCAGCTCCTTCTGTACCATGCCTTCCTGGAGGCTGCCATGTTCCACATTGATGATACTTGGACTGAATCTCTGAACCTTTAAGCCAGCCCCAATTAAATGATGTCCTTTATAAGACTTGCCTTGGTCATAGTGTCTATTCTCAGCAGTAAAACCCTAACTAAGATATAAAACAAAGACAGTCTTATACAAGGTACCCTTTATTCCATCAGATCCAGAATCCCAAAGTAAAGGGACTAGCTATAAGTCTGGAAAAAATAATTTCAATGTGATTTGGTAACATATTATTATTTTAAATGTAAAGGCTTCCATTTTAAAAAAAAATGAGGACTTGTCTTTTGTGTAATATTTTCAGAGCTTCTGATGGTTCAAAACAATCACATTTTAAAGAAGTCTGCTTTTTCATAAACATCAGGATTTCTAACATGCTGTCTGAAAACAAAGTAGTTTTGTTCCTTAAACACAGCTGGCATATTTGAGAGTATTAAACACAATTGGCTGTATGTCAAAAGATAGATAGAGCATGAAACGTTTTGCATGGCTTTAAGATGAGATGCTTAATTTAATGAAAAATCTAGCAATGTAAATACGTTTTGGAAACTTCATTCTGAATTTTCAGGAGAGGTTTTGTGATGGATTTTTTAGAGCTGCAGTGAAGTTATACATTCTTTGTTGCCATCCCAGTCCACATAATAAATATAGTCATGCTAACTGCAGTGTTGGGTTGATATACAATTCACAGTGGACAAATTCATCCCATAGGCACATGCTCACTACTTCAGCGACCTTTATCTGAGAATAAAATTTGACATACAGTCTTCTAGACAAAGTCAACTCCTGAAATAGTTATGCTTATGGAAAGAATGGATAAAGGGCATGAAGATAATCTGAAGCAATAATTTATTTCTGTCTTTGAAATATGATAAAAGATACCTGAGAAATAAAACATAAACCCATTCATAGTAGCCTTGCAGAATCTGCAGTTTGGTACTAATGTACGAATTTTGGTTCTGTCATTTAATAGTTTACTTGGCAAAGGTTACTTATCTCCCCTGACCCTCATGTTCTTCATCAGGAAAAATGAGAATAATAATAGACTATGCTACATAGAGCTGTCATAAAGATTAAAAGATATTACATTGGGAATGGGGCTTAGTTTTGTGCCCAATAAAAGCAGAGCTACCAGTAACCATCATCAGAAATAATAAATGTTTGTGACATGATTAGAATGGAGAAGGTTCTTTGAATGTATTCTACTGCTCCAAGGTCAGCTTTGACCTTTTTGTTTCATCAAGTGATTACTTGTAGCCTAAAAACAAGACATGTACCTGCATATGAGCCAATGGGCATGTTACTAGGAACTGAGTCATACCCATATTTTTATAAAGTTGAGATGTATTTGTTTCATTTGTGCAGAGTTATAACTTATTTGCCATTCCATCAGCCACTTTGTGGTGTTGGTGAATGACAACAAAACAATATACTCAGTTTACTCCTTCTCCATCCACACTTAACAGGCTCAGCTTTCCAGCGTCACTCTCTGTGTAGCCTGTCATATCAGGAGCTGCTGAACACAAGTCCATGGCTCCTGTGGGGAAAGCCCAATGGTGATAATAGTGAAGAGCCATATGTGAAGATGGTATAAAATCAAATTTAGTCAGAACAAAACAAACTCTGATTGTCACCTCATGCAGTGCAGTAAATGAAAAGACCATTAAAATCTATGAATTAGTCCCCATGCTCTCACACTATGCAGATGAGTTAAACTCCCTTCCTGGGAGAACAGGATCTGGGATTGTTGACCCAAACACTGAAGGGTGCATCTAGATACTTGCAGCGGTTCAGCCTTAGCAGGGATGAAGTTGGCATAACAATTCATCAGAGGCTGATAGCTCAACAATGTCTGTTACTCTGTGGGCTTCTGCACATGAACACATTGAAATAACAGGAACGGCAATGAAAAAATATCTTATCTGCAAATCATTTATGGTAGCCTTGAGAACAGAGTACTTCAGTGTATCTTGACAAGGGACTGTCTCCACTCCCCCTACGCAGCTGTCACAGGATGTTCTGTCTGTGCTGTGAACACAGTTATCTGGAGCCAAGTGTGGAAGTCCTATGATTTCCTCACTTTTAGCTGGCATTGTTTCTTGAAGAGTCAATCTTGCTGTTACTTATGAAGCTCTACTGCTTCGGGTTAAATAGCAGGTCATCGAGAGGAACTCAATTTGGTATCATAAGTGGTTTTTAAAAAGAGCTGAAATTTGTTTATAATGTAAAACTTGCTGTGAATGAAAATGGCATATATATTTTGTTGGGATCCAAATCATTGACAAGTTTTTATGTGCTTAATAGCTAAAAAGTATATAGGAAGTTAAAAAGTTTGGCGTATAAATTCATGATAGTAATGATGGGCTATTATTTAAAAAGACAAACTACCCAATGCCACCCATGATAGAATAGCACCTTTGGAAAAAAATTACTGTTGAGATCCTAAACAACAAAAGATTTGGCAATCTATTAAGTGGTAAATCTAGCATATTAATTTAATGGGTGAGCCATTTTCTGCTTATTGAGTATGTATATAAATTTGTCTCAACATTTAATATGCATTTTCTTGTAATAAACAGGATATTAATTTTCTTATGCAACATATAGGTGAGCCTAATGTAATTTTTTAGAATATTGGGATAATTATCTTGCTCCAGCTCACATGAATTTGTGAAGTAATTCTCTTCTACTTATTCTGAAAAACATGCATGGTCTTTTCTTTATTCCCAATCATATTTTAAAATTAGAATTTCTCCTCCTCAGTGCATATGTTCTCAGCATGCCCTAGTACATTTTCCCCTAATGCCAATCTCTGGTTTACTGTAAGAATTATATCTACCACTGCTAGTATAATTTAGTATCTGTGACAATGCCATCTGTTAGAATTTGAATTGAAACTCTAATTCACTTCTATTATACTGAGATGAACACCTGTCCATTAGGTTCTAGACTTGAAACCAGGGATTCATTCTGAATCTTCATTGCACATCTATCAAATGATGGCAAACAGACCATGGTTATTGGACTGAACTAATGGCAGAATCACATTTTCAATTCCCATACTTAATCTAGTCTTTTAAAATTCACTGCTACTGTCTTTGTCTTATAAGATATCTAGACAAAGGGACTGTTTTTCTAAAATTTTCATGTCACTGAAATTGCCCAGTTTTTGTAAGGAGAGGTGGAAACTGAGGCTAAACTTATTAGAAGATGCAGTTTTAGGAAATTTAATGTTTTGGTCACCTTTAGTGCATGTACCCTTGTCTATCTGGTAGTGTCTTTAACATACAGGTTAAGGTCCATTATCTGTCCACCATTCTATTTCAGATACCACATCACACACCCCACCAGTATTGTATTCTGGGGACTGTGGGGATTTCAAAGAGCTACTATTCTCCACTTTTTATGGTCTGAATGCTTTCATCTTCCCAGATTTTATGTTCAAACACTAGCCACAAGTCATGATATTAGGAAGACAGATGGAGTCTCTGTGGATTCCTGAAATCAAACATTCTATGCTATACTATGCTGTGCTATATTCTGCTATACTATGCTGTGTTGTGTTGTGCTGTACTATAGTGTATTTTAGTTTATTGTATTGTATTTCATTTTATTTTATTTTTCTTATTTGACACAGATTTGCCTTGACATTTTAGACTTCCCAGTATCCAGAGCTATAAGAAATAAATTTCCATTTCAGCATAGGTAGGAGAGGGCCCATGAGTAGCTGAAGAGCATTGACACTTAAAGGTTCTTGCAGTTCAGAGAGTCAGTTTTCTTCAGAGATGTGGTCCATTCTCCAGTGGATGGCCCTGCTACCACCGTGGACTTAGAGGTATCATTGATTGGACTCACTGGGTTATAAAAAGAGTACATGAAGTTGGGAGGGATCACAGCAGTGGATGTGCAAGAGTGTGAGGGGTCAATAGAGGATAGATATAATAAAAATTTATTGCATGCAATTCTCAGATAAAAATAATTTAAAAAAATAATTTTCTGTTCTTTGAGCTAAGCAGTTTATGATAGTTTGTTATGCCAGTTTGGACAGAATAAGCCACCAGCCAACTCTCCCTTACATCTTTTACTTACAATAGTAGATTTTTTTGTATTGACAACATAAAATTGTACTGTTCATTTACCCAGTGATTAAGCTATCCCTCTTTCCTCTGCTAGCAGGAGGAGGGAGAAATTACCTCCTCCAGTAGGCCTTTATTTCTTCTGACCTAGAAATTACAGCTGGCTGTTGTAAGCTTCCAGGTGATTACCTGAACACAGAGTGGGATAATATGTTTACTTAAACACTGAATTCACACATGAACTCATGCTACCTATCAGCTATTGTACTTAAGAAACTTTAGTCATAGAACTTTCCCTAATAGTTTGGAAATCTGACTTCTTTTAACAGTATGGTAGCTCAAAGTCAGCAATCATAAACCACTTCAAAGGGAAAAAAATATCAAGCAAGTTGTGCTTGAGATTAGAAAGGAAGTATTTGTGTAAAGTCAAGATGTGATGTCTCTTCCTAAAAGTAAATTTTACCGGTTTGAAGATGATAGTACTTTCATGCTTACCCTTCAAAATTCTTCTATATGACTATATATATATATATATATATATATATATATATATATATATATAAAAGATTAAAGAAAAATAACCTGGAAGAAGCAGCGTTTTCTTGCCAAGATCATATGAAAAAAAAAATTTATTTGAAATAATTAAAATGTTTTGTTCTGTTCTTCAGGCTGCTTATTTTGACACAACAATATTCTCTTGTTTGGAATCATTTACTTAAAGATAGATATAACACTACTTTAAAATACCAGCTTTTTCTTTCTGAGTTATTTTCTAATTTAGTTAGCTTTTCTGTAGTACTAGTGACTGAGGAAAAAAAAAAGGCAAGGATCATAATATCTACTTTTGATTGTATATAACTGTCACAATGAACTCCAGGTGAGTGGGCCACAGAGTTTGACCCTTTGAAGTCTAAACAAAGACTCTGTGCTTCTGGTTTTGTTTTGATGTTTTCCTGCTCCCATACTCACCTTAGATTTTCCTTCATCTCTGACTAGAGAATAAGGGTTCACTAGGAAGTTCTTAGTGCCTAGGAAGCATTGAAAAGGGAATGTTTGTTTTCTCTTTCACTGAAGTTACTAAAATTACCTATGGTAACCCATGGCCTTGTTTACTATCTATTCCACAGATGAAATCATGCTGTAATTATGAAAGGATCTGAAAGTTTTTAGCTCTGATTTTTCTTGGTTGTGGTGGGTTTTGTTTGTTTGATTGGTCACTGTTTCTCTGCTTTTTATGACTTCTTTGTGGTTTCTTTCTTTTTTGGTTTTACTAGCCTGCAACTGGCTATGCAGACTAGGTTTGCCTCAAACAGAGATCTGCCTGCCTCTGCTCCCAGATGTGCCACTGCTCATGGCCTCTGACTTCTTGAAATTGCCCCCCTTCCTAATCTGGTAATTGATTTCCTTCCTAATTACTTATCTCTGGTTTTTAAACAGCACAGCAAAACTGATTCCCTGGCATGTCTTTGGAGGAGAGTACCAGTCTGATTCCCTATTCACTTTAAGGAAATATCAATTACACATTTGTTTTGACTTACCTATTTTATTTATGAATGTTTTACCTACATATATTTTGTGTACCATGTACTGCCTACTATCCATACAGATCAGAAGAGGGACAAGGGGATTCCCTGAAACTGGAATTGTGGGTACTGGGAGTGAAACCCAAGTCCTTTATAAAAGCAACAGTTTGCTCATAATTGCTGATCCATCCAGGCCACCACCACCTTGTAAATAGAATTAATTAGATTTTTGAAGCCTCCTCCTGTGTGTGTGTGTGTGTGTGTGTGTGTGTGTGTGTGTGTGTGTGAAAGCTCCTCTGTCTGTAGTGGAGAGATTCTAGTGGAGAGCAGTTATTTTGTAAAACATGGTATGGTGTGGTGGGAGGGGGTGCCTTAGTGGACCCATGCTAAGTCATTCCTGCCCCAGGTACCAGTCATGTGATGAGTTTAGTGAGTCTAATATAAAATGAAGTTTTATTTGGGGGCATGGGATGGGGGTTTGGGAAGAATGTAGAGGCAGACACAGAGAAGGGGCAAAGGAGAAGGACACAGAGAGAGGAGCGGGAGGGAGGATGAAGAAGGAGAAGGAGGAGGAGGAGGAGGAGGAGGAGGAGGAGGAGGAGGAGAAGGTAGGTGTCAGAGAAAGAGAAAAGGGAGAGAGACCAAACAGTCCTTTTAGAGCAAGCCAGGCTGCTACCTGGCTGTTGCTAGGTAACTGTTGGGCTAAGCCTAGAAGGAATGCTAATAAGAAATAGGATGTAAGTTCCCTTTGAACGGGATTTACAAGTGGTTGGAGCTGTCCATCATGGGTGCTGCTAACTGAATTCAGGTCCTCTGGAAGAGCAGCAAGTGCTTTTCGGCACTGGAATCTCTATCCCCAATGCTATTGTTTTATAATTCAATTCTCTACATATTCTGAAAGTACCAACTGTGTGCTTATGTTGAAGAGAAACATCAGAACAACATGCTCAATTTAATGTTTACTCAGTACATGGGGAACACTCATTCTAGAATGTTCTTAAAAAATGTTTTAAATAGCACTTACATGATCATATTTTACTGGTAATAAAAAGCACTAGTATTTAGTAATATGATTGTTTTCCTGCTCTCCACTATTAAGATATTAAATTTTATTTTATTACTGCTACTGATTGCTGTCATAATGCAATGAAATGATATAAATTGAAGATAATGAAACACAATAAATTCATTCATTAATTTAACAAATATTTATTGACCTTCTATGGGCCAGGATTTCTGTAAGACATAAAGGATATAGCAATATTTCCTTTCATTAAATTTTAAGCCACTGGAAAATACTGAAAAGTGATATACTTATGTAACACGAAGGCAACAAAAAGTCACTGTGCCTATAGGAAACACAGTACGGGCTTTCTAGCACCTATGTTAATAGCAGAGATCATGTCCTACAACAATCTTGATAACACTAAAACTAAGATAGGTACAGTGATGCCTAGATGAGAAGCTGAAAGGAATAGTCTAGACAATTTAACAATATTAAACTGGAAAAGTTCTGGACATATATTGTTAAAGCATTTGTAGCTTGAAACAGGCCCTATTAGAAGTTAGCTATACTGCAGAAATCGGCAAATGGCCCAAATTTGGGCCTTTGCCTTGTTGAAGGCCACCATTTGCCTTCTTAAAATATGAAGGATTCTTGAGCTGAAGGTAATTACGAAAAAAATGGATATAGAAGATTTTTCTGCTCTTCTTCTATTTGCCTAAACACAGAAATAGATTTACAAAGAGAAAAACTATGCTGTTTTTTCTCTTCCAGGGAGAACAAAGGTTACACACTGAAGCCAACTTTATACCCTCATCAGCATGGAGATGATACCAGAGGAATTTATAGCAGCAAGCTTTATTAGCTAGATTGCCTTTCCACAGGTTGCTGTCCATAGACTCTCAATGTTCTTTCCTCTGTCACACTATGAACATCCTCAAATTCAGCAGATATGTTGTTGGTTGAGGGAAATATGCTAGCTGGGATTCATAGTGACTTTGCAAACTGTACATTCCTTTCATGTCTACTAAATTCATACAAAACATAACTGTAAATAAATCCCCTTTATTCTTTTTCTTGTTAATCAGTTTTTTACATCAGTCTGTCTCCGATATGAATTTGTGGGTATTATTCTTTCTACTCTATTTTCTAATGTCTCTTTTCTCACTCCTAACAAACTTACCAATAGTCTATAAAAGTGGACTAATGTGGAATTCAAAGCAGGTTACTTTGAGTGAGGTAGTAGAACATTGAGGCTGGAAAGAGATATAAAACCTGTTGGACTTGGAAGCTGTCAGGAGGATGAAGGATAAGCAATGAAGAACTTTTTTAAATGTTAATCTGCATTCTGTTTGCATATTGAAATGCAAAATGCAACAATCGTGCGGATAACCTACATGAATGCCTTGTATACTTTCTCAGAAAGAAGTTGAAGGACATCAAGTAATTTGGGAAAGGCAGGAAGAGGCATTGGAGGTAGATTTACTCCTGTGGCATATTGTGATAGTGTATGATCTAACAGATGGGCAAGGAAAGTAAAATAGATTATGGCAAATGTTTCATCTGCTGTCACCTGTAAGACAATAGCCATAAATGGAAGTCATGTGTTGAATTGACCACAATGTCAATTTGAGCATTAAGGCCCAAAGAAAGCCAGCCAACAGATTATTCATTCACTTACTATGAATATAATTCATTATCTATGATATAATTCATTAACATTAACTAATTAACTGGTAGAGACACCTATACAGCTAATTTGGTGGGCTTTTCATAGTGGTATATGGCAATGAAATTTGAAATAATGTTCACATTACAAGCAATGTGATTATTATACTGTATATATTTATTATTCAGCAGCTGATTTGAACAAAACAAGTAATGTATAAATCATTTTACAACAGGCCTTGAGCACTTACACATTCAGTTTATTACAAATCAGTCAGTGCCCAGCTATGAATGTACGTTGAAATCAGATATTTACTAGTGAATCTATTCAAACTATCTGCACCTGTACCTTAGTGGGGCAGTCTTGTCCAGACAATAAATGAACTGAATAAATCAAAGATTCAATATGTAAAGATGCCAGTGCTTTAGCAGATGAGCCTAAAACCCAAAGCGATCTTAATATTATTGTAAGAAAAATTTAGGAGACTGGATGTGGTTACTCAAATTACATATGGAAAACTGAAACTTGTAAGAGCTAGTAAGATATTAGAAAAATAAGATGAGTGAGGGGACCGAGACCCATCAGATACTGCCATATATTTTATAGTTGTGCTGATTAAAGACTGACGTAGACATAAATCAACAAACAGATTACAGGAGAAGAATGCAGAAACCAAAATATACCTACATAAAAATAGAAATATACTACACATAAAGGTGACACTGCAACTTGATAGAGCAAAGTGATTAAATGTTAAAAATGAAGCCAAAAGAGAATGTAGTTGTATCAAAACACAACTATCAAGTAACAGACAATAGTTAGTTATCAGGCTTTACAAAAATACCACCAACATGAGTAAATCTACTTTTAGTATTATGTAATTGTTTGAAGATTAACAAGGATTTAATGTGTATCAATCTTTAGAAGGCTTGACCAGTTTAAAAGGAGTCTATACTCAGAGTCACCAACACTGGAATTTGACACAGAAGTACTAAATAGAAATTACTTTTTTTTCTTTTATTGGGTATTTTCTTTATTTATATTTCAAATGTTAACCCTTTCCCAGGTCTACCCTCCAGAAACCCCCTATTCCATCCTCTCTCCCCTGCCTCTATGAGGGTGCTCCCCCACTCACTCACCCACTCCTGCCTTCAGCCCTGGCATTCCCCTATACTGGGGCATTGAACCCCTACAGGACCAAGGGCTGTTCCTCCCACTGATGTTCAACAAGGCCATCCTCTGCCACATACACAACCAGAGTCATGGGTCCTTCAGTCCCTGGGAGCTCCCAGGGGTCTTGCCAGTTGACATTGTTGCCGCCCCCCTCCCCAGGGCTGCAAACCCCTTCAGGTCCTTCAGTCCCTTCTTCAACTC
This sequence comes from Mastomys natalensis, assembly GCA_021653895.1. Taxonomy (NCBI): domain Eukaryota; kingdom Metazoa; phylum Chordata; class Mammalia; order Rodentia; family Muridae; genus Mastomys; species Mastomys natalensis. The sequence continues at coordinate 10,283 of JAJTUV010003195.1, forward strand.
CTCCATCTGGGACCCTGTGCTCAGTCCAATGGTTGGCTGCGAGTATCCATCTCTATATTTTTCAGACTCTGGTAGAGCCTATCAGGAGACACCTATATCAGTGAGTACTTCTTGGCATCCACAATAGCATCTAGGTTTGTGGCTGCCTATGGTATGGATCCCCTGGTGGGGCAGTCTCTGGATGGCCATTCCTTTAGTCACTACTCCTCACTTTGTCTCCAAATTTCCTCCTGTGAGCATGTTGTTCCCCTTTCTAAGAATCACTGAAGCATCCACACTTTGGTCTTCTTTCTTCTTCAGCTTTATATGGTCTGTGAGTTGTATCTTGGACATTCGAGCTTTTGGACTAATATCCACTTATCAGTGAGTTCATACCATGTGTGCATTTTTGTGACTGGATTACCTCACTCAGGATGATATTTTCAAGTTCCATCCATTTGCCTGCAATTTTTTTTTACCTTTAAAGCAGAATTTCATGTTTGTTTTGCTTCATAGAGTAAGTGTACAGTACTAACAATCAAAAGTACCTAGTATAGCACATATAAATTTAGGAAACAGTGGTGGTTACTGGAAACAGATTATCTATAACTGTATCTCATATTTACAAATGAAAAATATTTGTTTTGTCAGAGTAAACAAATATATACCCAGATATCAATTAACAAGATTGTACAGCATGGGAATTTTGGATGCCTTTTAAGTCTGAAAAACACTAAAAGATCAGCATTATACCATATACTTTTTCCCAGAGGCTAGGAGAGTCTCTTAAGGTCTATCATTATCAATTTTAAGCAGGTTTCCGAAGTCAGTAGCAAGAGGGACTTAAAATGATTGTTTTCTAATAAGGCCCAATACAACTTGAAATGATTCCATTATTTTCATTTAAAAGAGCAAAAAGTTAGGTAGCGTTTTATGAATGAAACATTTTTTCTTGTTAATCATAATCAACAATCTCCATGAGTTGTTTCTCTTTTCATGCATGGTGTTGCCATGTATTTTCACACTGGGCATGATAGGACTTGCCTGCAATTCCACCACTTCAAATGCTGAAATACTAGCATGAGTTTGAGGCCAGTCTAGGTTTCATGATATGACCCTACCTCAAACCACTAACATAAAGTTTCTTGTGCTAGCCCGTTCAGAAAGAACAAAAAGCCTAGAGATTATAAAAAAAAAAAATAGTTATTGTGTATGGTTGATCTACACTTGCTTTCTTTTTATTATATTTGATTCAGTTATAGACATCCTCATTCTCAAGATTAAGGTGCTTTTGTAAAGATAGGGAATTATAATTATCCTGGCATGAAGATACTCAAAGGACAAACTCATAACTTATAGTCTGGTTGTCTAGGTTTCATGGTATGACCTTACCTCAAACAATAACATGAAGTTTCTTGTGCTAGCCCTTCCAGAAAGACCAAAAATCCTAGAGATTGTAAAAAAAAAAAAAAATAGTTCTTGTGTATGGCTACCTGTCCATAAATGTAAATGTATTCTCTTCTTGACCCATACTTGCTTTCTTTTTATTATATTTTATTCAATTATAGACATGCTCATTCTCAAGATTAAGGTGCTTTTGTAAAGATAGGGAATTATAATCATCTTGGCATGAATATACTCAAAGGACAAACTCATAACTCATAGTCTGATTGTCAAATGATTGAAACAATGGACCACAAGAAATGAAAATTTCTCTCAAAAAATCTCATGCTAAAGGAATAAATGGCCCAAGTTAGAGGAAGAGCTTGTCATGAAGAAGGAGTTTTCACATGGTTCTAACAATGTCTCAGACTAACTTACAGGAACAGTCAATGATGGGTCAATGTTGGGAAGGACCCCTGCCTTGCTTGAGCCTACTTAAATGTGTTTATTGTTGGCCCTCTATTTAATCTTTAATATCATTTCAGGATGCAAAAATGAAAATTTTGGACTTGCTAGAGATCTTTATTCTATTTCTCAGTGCTGGACACACTAAATATATCTCCCCTTTCTGCTATCTACTTAAAAATAATTAAGCCATAAAATATTAGAAAAGAACTGTGAGAGTGACTTAGTGGTTCAAATGCTTATCACACAAATATGAGGACCAGGGTTCAAATATTCAAAACACACTATAAATTCAGCATGAGCATGGTAGTTCACCTCTACATCCAGCCTTGGAAGGTGAAGACAGATGATCCTTAAAAGAACTTGGTTAGGAAGGCTATCCATCTTTGCATGCCCTAGGAATAACTGAAATACGCTGCCTCATTGTAATGGTTTATATATGCTTGGCCCAGGGAGTGGCACTATTAGGAGGTGTGGCCTTGTTGGAGTAGGTGTGCTACTGTGGGCATGGGCTTACGACTCGTACCCTAGCAGCCTGGAAGTCAGTCTTCCACTAGCAGCCTTCAGATAAAGATGTCCTGTAGGAGGAGCTAAGGTGAGAGGAGTTAGGAGAGGAAGAGGAAAAGGAAGAGGAGGAGTTAGGAGACGAAGAGATAAAAGGAAGAGGAGAGAGAGAGAGAGAGAGAGAGAGAGAGAGAGAGAGAGAGAGAGAGATGTAGGAGCAATGGAGACGGATGTTCACGTGTCTGTAGCAGTCAAAGGTAGTCATTGCCAAATATATAAGCCTTGATTAATCTATAAGAATTAGAGTCTCATTCTCTTACTGGGCCGCATGGATGGCGGAATGGTCTGGGCAATGCCCTGCCTTGTAGAGACAGCATGGAAGATTGGCAGAGCCATCTCTCATGCTGGCATCTAGTGAGTGGCAGGGCTGGTGTTTCTGGTGGCCGGTTCTAGCTGCAGCACTCACGTGGCCTCTGGCTGAGAAACATGGCGGCTGGGCTAGGCAAAGCGGCTGCAGCTTAGATAGTAGGCCTGAGCCAGAGGCCATTTTAAATAATTACTACAACATCTCCCCATATGTACCTGCACACAGTCAATCACACATACCACACATGTAACCACATTCAAAAAGGAAAATAATACTAAGAGAAAGTATAGTTTCAATAACAATAATAAAGAAAAAATGGCATAGTGAATATAAGGCACAGGAAATGAAATACAAATTTTAATGAATACAATGAACTGTTTCTTCATGATAAGCAGCCATAAGCAACACAAACAAGAGATGTGCTTTGGGTAAAGTATTTGTGATATAAGAAAAAATAATATTTGGTAATAATGAAGAATAAACCAACAGTAAAAAGAACAAAGTTAGAATAGAAAATAATCAAGGAGCAGGAGCATGTAAACAGACTTCACAGTAGAAGAAGCAAAACTGTCTTTTAGGTATGTGAAAATATCTGCTATCTTACTCATTATAAATAAATGAAAATTCAAACTTCAGAGAGATAAGAATTCTCTCCTTTAGACTGGTATATAACAGTCTATGACACTTGTATCTTGGATAGGAGGGTAAATTGGCATGATTTTAAAAAGATAATTTGACAATTTAAATCCAAGTTCTAAATGCAGTTATAATTTGACCTAGCAATTGTACTTAATTTATTCTTAATGCATATTTGTACATACTTATACTAAAATTTTCATTGTATCAGTATCTATAATAACAAAGAATTTGAAATAAACTAAATGGTTTTAAAGAGAAAATAATCTAAAACATGATTATGTACCCATATATGGGATAGTATGACACAAACAGAAAATATTCAGATCTGCCAAGACTAAATAGAAGAATTACCAAGAAGCACAGAAATACATACACAGGCATGTGTATATAATATCTCTTGAAGGCTATGAGAAAAAAGTGGAAAATTTAACAGTTACTTGATAATTCTATCCCCAGGAGTGAGGGGCAGGGAATGGGAAAAGAGAGAAGGACCCAAATACACATAGAATAAAATGGTGATGGTCAGACTTGGATACAGAGGAAGGGGAGAAATTGGGATGTAGGTCAAAGGGTATGAAGTGACATATATAGGACAGAAAATCTAGAACGTGATGTTCAAATGAAGATTACAGCTGATAATTGTATATTTAATTCTTTTTTTGTTGTTACCTGAATGGATTTTAGTTGGTTTTGCTACATAGTTTTGTAACTATATAAACTCATGAGTATATTAGGTAGTTTCACTGTAACAATGGTGTATCTAGATATATCTCATAAATATCATATTGGAATAGCTATTAATATGGTTCAGCAGTTAAGAGCAAGTGTGATATTGTAGAGGACTCACTTTTGCTTCCCACTACCCACATTGTGTGTATCACAATTGCCTGTGACTCCAGGATATACAATCCCCTCTTCTGGCCTCTGAGACCATCTGCTCTTGCATGAACATACCTACACACAGAACACACACACACACACACACACACACACACACACACACTTTAAAAATAAAAGTCTTTTAAGTCACTGTTTTTCCTGTCACATATACCCAATGGCATCTGTGAAAGAGAAAACAGAAACAAAAAGAACTTGGTCCATGTTCACCTGGCTAGTAAACCAAGGCTAGGTAACTCCAAGACCTGCATTTATTTCATTCTTCATCAATTGTTTAAATCATCAAAATTGTTCCACTGTCAACTAGAGAAAATTACCAAATGAAGCAAACTGATAAAAAACACTTTGAAACTGAGATTCAAATAATAATGGACATTTTTCCTTGCAAAATATTTAATCAGAAAACTTTTTCATTAAGTTCTATCATTGGTTCTTGTTTCAAATACAACATTTCTGATTTTGGTGTCATAGATTTTGTTCAGACATAGGAATTCTGGAGATTTAAATCAAAAAAGTTGAATATATCTATCCAAATTCAAGGAGAAATAATCCCTTTATTCATCCAAAGAAAATTTAAATAGGTTGTAATCATATTTTCATGATCTAGATTAAGAAGTCTAGGTTTTGAGGTGCCTTTTGGACAAACCTGAATAATAATCCTTTGTCTCACTGTTTGCCTGTGTGGCTTTGGGAACATATGCAAACTCTAGAGTTTAAAATGCCATTGTGCCTTCATTCTTAAAGTTTATGATACAGAAATTGGTCACACCTCACACAGCATAAGGGGGCTGATGCCTGGGGAGATGAAAGTGGCTGCCATCAAAACTGTAGTACATGATCATGGCACATGAAATAGTACTGACTGACAGATTATTCAAGTTCCCAGAAGACAATGGGTCATCTTTTAATTTCCATTCAAGACTAACCAGAAATAGAAGTCATTAAAGTAAAAGTGACCTTGTTGGTGGCTTGCCTATGAGAAGGAGACTGTAAAGCAAGAGTAACGATCCTGATAAACAAACTATACCAAACTAACCACAATCGAAGGCTTTTAAAGATCACAGTCTCCAGCGCCTTCTCCTACAGATCATATTTTCTGAAGAGCATAGTCAAACTACCTATAATAACAGCAGTAGTTACATAGGCATATACATTCTGAATGTACATTTGCTGACAGTCCCTACTCTATAAGATCTGGTCTAGTTCCTGCTCACATGATTTTATTAACTGTAGCCTCCAAATTTTTCCAAGTTCTTTTCCGGCACTGTTTCATCCACATTCCTTCTTGCTATGACATGCTGTTAAGTTTAACTATGACCACAGATGTGTTCCTTGTAGTCTCTTGCTAGCTGTCTCCAAAGCTTTTGACGATAAGATTACAGAAAGGAAGCTTCTAAGCATTCTCTACTACTATGTACAGGTATCATACAGAGGAATGGATATCTGCTATCCAAGGACATCTTGTATTCCTCTGTTGATTGCTAATCATATTATTACATGGTGCTGATGCTCTTGCTGTAAATTGGTGATTACATATTTCTTCCCACAATCCAAATTAACTTTGTTAATATGCCTTTTATGAGAATGTGAGTTTGATCAAACTCAATAATATTATCAGTATATTAATATTGAGTCAGACTTTCTGTACCAAACAATGACTAATCCATCATTTCAGAAGTGGTTAAAGTATTAGAGATCTATAATTGTGCAGTGCCTTGCATGAAAAATGTGCACTCTTTGCTATACCTAGTGAGACAGCCATTGATAAGAATTACAGTGTCTAGACTTGTCACTTTGACATCAGTCCTCAGAGGAAAACTTATTTTCAACAGCATAAATGTAACAAATAAATCTACAATGTTTATATATGAGAATTCTGTCTGTCTTTGCCTCTATCTCACTCTGGCCAGTATTATAAAGAATGCAACTACACACACATACACAAACACTCAGACACTCAGACACTCACACACTCACACACACATACACACACTTTTTAAATTTTAGTGTATTTCTTTTAGAATACCCTATATTTATTATCTCCAATAAGTAAGCATTTATAAATAAATATGGTATTAAAATGATTCCTACTGGCTTATTGTTATAACCATAGATCATTGAATTGTTCAAACCTTATCAGAAAAGCTTCTTCTTATAGTAGATGGTAATTAACACAGACCCCCTTGAACTGGTACACATGCAGAAAATATGAGACTATAGAGTGTTGCTCACGTGAAAATGGAATATAAAAATCCCCTGGAAACAGGAATCTTGTAGAAGAGTCAAGTAGAATAACCTTAAGGAAGCAGTATTTTGCAGACACAGCGTGAAATATTACAAAAATGCAATCCAAAATATCGCCGAAAAGGCACTGGCAGGCCTTGTTCTCATCCCGGCAAACTCTCTGACCTGAGCTCCAAAATCTATCCACCCAGCTCGCTAAGTTCCCACTGGTGGGTCGCTTTCACGCCAGCCCCATGCTTCCAAATTCTCATGGCCTTTAGGGTTGCACTTCTAGCAACCCACTTTTTGCAGCCATACCTTTCTCCCTGGAACCCAGTTGAGTCGCCGCATGAAGGAAAACATCACACAAACTTAGTTCAGAATTAATAGGTAACTCAATCATTGGAGCAGCAACTAGCATCCTAATTTATGAGCCATTCTAAGTTAAAGCCTCCATTGGCAAATCCTAATGGATCCACCATCTAAACCAGGGAAAGCAGCGAACCACGATGGGAACTTAGTGACCAGGGTGGAGAGATTTCGGAGCTCCAGGTCAGAGAGTCTCATGAGATGAGAACAGCCCACCAGTACACTGCCAGCATAGCGTGGATTGCTTTTTTATATTTCCCACTACACAGCAGTACAGTCGCACATATGAAATCACAGTGACTGTAACAGCATGTACAAGACTGTACAAAGTCTGGCCATACAAAATCTCAGCACAGTGAGAGTGGTAGGCATAAAGTTCTACTATTGGTGAAGGAGTTGTTGGCATTTGATAGCTCCTGGAAGAGAGAGAGAGTCTGTGATTTTTATTCTTACACCTGGTAGATAGACCACATGCCAGAGAAAGAAACAGCATCATCATAGGTGTTGTGGGAGCACAGGCACACACACACACACACACACACACACACACACACACACACACGCACGCACGCACGCACGCGCGCGCACGCGCGCGCGCGCATGCACTCATAAGAAGTGAGGCTTATTCAGTGAGGTTTTTTTGTTTTGTTTTGTTTTCGTTTTATTTTGTTTTGTTTTAAAGAAATAGGCTAAAGGCTACCATATTTGAGAACAGCAGAAAGTCTGAAATCTACAGGGTACTTCTCTCAGGCTAGAAAGTCAGGCAGAAGTTGACACTGTATTAGTGAGGCATTTCTTCATTCTGAAGCTTCATTTTTCTTCAATGACCATCTCCTTTACTTATAATCAATTGATTATAAATGTCAGCCACATCTCTAACATACTTGTACAACAGCAGTTAGAATGCTGTTTGTTGCAGACAGAATGACACATAAAAGTATTGAATGATTTGAATGATGCCCTTAGGAGAAGAGGTGGGGAATGATCACACTCTCCATGCACACAGATGGAGAAGAGTCTGTGTGAGCACACAGTGAGAAAGTGACTGTCTACGGGCTGGAAAAGAGACCTCATCAGAATCCACATTCCTACCCTTACCTCTGACACCCAGCCTCCAGAAGTATGAAAACACAGTTGCGTTTTTTGAGCCATCTGTACTGTATTTTGCTACAGGAGTCAGAGAAGGCTAAGACACATGCTTTAGTCATTCTTGAGTTTTATTTTTACTTGTACCCCTAAAGATTCGAATAGACCAAAACAAGGCTGTAATTAGTAAGTTCTGTTGAGTCAGGGAAATAAAAATTACTCTCGATTCTGAAGAAAATTTAGTATTTGTAATAGGTGTGAGCCCACACCTTACCAAGACTGAATAATAAAGATACAGCACATCTGAACAAACCAATAACAAATAATGAGATTGAATCAGTAATGAAAAATCTCCAAACAAAGCATAGCCCAGGAGCAGATGGCTTCATGCTGAATTTTAACGAACATTAAAAAAAAAAAAAAAAAAACGGATAACAATTGTCCTCGTGTTATTAAAAAAATAGAACAGGACCAAATTCTTGCAAATACATTCTGTGAAACCAACACTATCCCAATAATAAAACCAGATAGAGATATAGCAAAAAAGGAAACTACAAGCCAGTATCCTCTATAAATTTAGACAGAAAACACTAAATGAATGCAACAGTACCTTTCAAATATTATTCTTTATAATCGATGTAATTCCAGGGTTGCAAGCATATTTCGTAAGATGTAAATCCATGAATATTGTGAAGGACAAATATAATCACTTCAATAGATACAAAAGCTGAACAAATAGGGAATATAAAATTGTACCTAAACATAACAAAGGCAATATGTAGGCTAACCCTGGCCTGAGCAGCTGAGCAATGAGTGTACTCATGAATGTCCAACAAGTCACCGGGCTTATGCCTCTCCATAGAGCATTTTCTTTCAGTATTGTTACTAAAAACTCAGAATGCACTAAACATAAATTATCAGGTATAATAAAAACCTCTGAAATTTTATTAAAGATTTAAAATTTTTAATATATATATATATATATATATATATATATGCATGGATGTGCAACACAAATGTAGTAGTAAGAAAATAACTTGTGGGAGTAGTTATATATTTCCACCATGTGGGTTATGAAGATCGAAGTCAGGTCATCTGGCATGATCTGCCAATTTCTTTACCACTGAGCCATCTCACCAGCCCCTAAACAATAGTCTGATTTAATGTATATCAATGTCAGGAAATGCAATATTAGGAGAAACTATGCAAAAGACTAGAGAAGTCTTCAATATTAGTTTTGCAACTCTATTCAAGTTTACTATTTTGAAGAAATGTTAATTAAAAATGAAGACTTTAATGCATCAAAGTGGATCCATATTACCATTTGAAAGTTATACTTTTGAATCACGATGCTATGCATAATTCTGTTGCACTCTTTGGAAGCAATAACTTTCTCATATTTTATGAAATGAGATTATTGAAAAAGATCAGTACAGGCACAGTTGTATTGTTCATTTAGAGAAATTGCAACTACTATCCAAAAGAAGAACAATTAGGGCATTGGTTACTGTAAATATCTAGAGATTTTTATCATTGATTTACATTCTCACTTCAGTGTGAAATACACTGGATCATCTGCTACCTAAAATACAGGACAAGGAAGAACAAATATAGAAATGCAAAGTAGATAGGAAGGTAAGAAATGGAATAATATCAACTACTACATCTCCATGACCTGTGTACTGGGTCATGGACAACTACAGCCAGGGTCACCTGTACCTATTAAACTATTATAAAGACTTCTTATAAAACTATTATGAAGATTTCTGTTTAATATAAAAAGAATTAGATATACAAATATTGATGTTAGTGAGAGACAACAAGTAAATACAAAAACATTCCTGAGGCTTTATGTTCCATAAAATCAGAGCCACAAACTATCAAATTTAATATTTATTTGGCAAACATTTAAGGTTTATTTACTATGGTATAGCAGAGTGGCACTAGAGAAAAGTGATACATTGTATTATACACTTTGATGTTGCTGTGATAAAATAGTATGAACCAAGCAACTTATAGAAGAAAAGGGTTTTTATTTTGCTTCTAATTCCAGAAAGTTACACTCTATAAGGGCACAGAAAGCATGGCAGCAAGCAGCAAGTACCATGGTAAGAGCAGGAAGCTGAGAGCTTACATCTGGGACTGTAAGTAGGAAGTGAGTGTTGTGGGGACAGGGGTAAATAGTGGGAATGGTGTGAACCTTTGAGATTTCAAAAATTTCCCCCAGTGATGCACTTCTTCAAGCAAGACAACACCTTATACCTTCCCAAATAGCACTGGCAACTATGGAACAAATGTTCAAGTACATAAGCTTACTTTTTCTTTCTCACTAACCTCAAAATTTATATATCTAATTCTTTTCTGTATAAAACAAATAATTTCAATGGGAAAGATAAGTCACTTTTTATAGTCTTATTGTGGTGGTGATGGGGAATTATTCATAGAATAGTCAGTTAGTGAAAAGAAATGGTATACTTGAAAATGAAACTGTGGATGGATTTTCTCAAGAGAAATTTATAGGAACAGAGAGAGCAACACTTGAAAAAACCTAGAGATGATAAACCCTACTGAAGCAGAATGAAGAGGGACAGACTTAGTGACTGGTAGGTAGAAGCCAATGCCATGCTTTGGAATTTGAACTGCAGTTATATTTAAAGCAGAAAATACAGGACAATGGGGAGGCAGGGAGCACTATTGTTTTAGAATTACACCTACTAAATTTAGGCTTTATGAGCTAGGAAAAATGAAGCCATTGAAGGATTTGGAGCTGGGTAAGAACATAATAAATCTGCATGTTAGGTAGATGAGCATTCTAGGACCTGAGTGATAGACAGCAAAGAACAAGGCTGGAGGCAAAGCAATCCGTGTGATTGCAGCATGATTTAAAGGACAACAAGCAAAACAAAAATAACCATGTTCCACTGGAGAGTTTTAAATGATAACTTCAGTATTGCTCTTTGAAATAGGTGCTAAAGACCTTTTTTCTTTGTCTTTGTCTGTTGTTGCATATCCAACAAATATTTCCCACAATTGTCCCTTGCACCTCTTTAGTGCAATCCGGTTTTGATTGTTTCTGTTCTGTGAAATGTCTTGTGCTCCTGCTTCCTGAGTCACCTTCTCATTCACCCAGCTTTGTCTTCCAGCTTCACTCTGCGCTCTGAAGCTCAAGTCCACTTCAATTCTCTCCTGTTCCAGGACCAGCCTCTTCTGTGATCTTGCCAGAAAACACTATCATCTGTGTTCCAGTGTCTATAAAATCCTATGTACATCTATTATGCAAGACGATAATGATGGTGGTATAAATATTTATTTAGCTGAAGCATTGAAGATAAGTGAGGCAGAACTCATGGAAGTCTCATGTGCCAATTTGATATGCTGCTTCTGTCTATCATGGGTCACTGTCATGCAGAGAAGACTGTGTACAACTAAAATAAATGGCATATTAATTCTGATTAGCAAAAGGCAGTTGTGAAAGAAAGGATGAATGTTGTAAAATTTAAACAGACTTACTTGGCCTCCTTTATATGCTAAATTTTGTGGGATGCTTAGAGGCCATGTCAATGTGACTAACTGGCTATGGATTGACACATTTGGAAAGTTTGCCTCCAAGCTTTTAATTTGCTGTTCACATGAGCCTTCTAAATTCATATGGGTTGATCTAGGAACCAAGATGCTACAGTGAACTGGACTATTGCCTCATAATCTGAAGTATCCATGTAACAGAATCTTTAAAATTTCTCAGTCCTCCATCATCACTGTACAGTTTGCAGATCCTCCATTTAGCTAACTCCTATTTGGGAACCAACTAAACGGAGAGGGCTCATTTAACTGACACAAAAGAGCTCTGAGAGTCTCCTTTCCCCAACCTCATTCTGCCTAAATTACCATATGATGAACATGCATTTATTTTTGTAATAATAATTAGCATTATTGCGGTTCGTATTTTCGAAGAGCAGTAATATTTCATCTCGAAATCTCTAAGGCTCTGCAAGTTAGGTCAGTATTTTCTTCTCTTTAACAATTCAGAAACTGAGGCATCATGGGGTTAAAATGGAAATGACTTACTCATAGTCACAGTGCTGGGGTTAAAGCCCAGGAGAAGAGACCCAATTCTGAGCTCAGACCAATGAGCAGTACTCCCACCTCACATGAGTTTTGGGGATTGTATTAATTTTAGCTTATAATAGTATGACTGCTTCCTAAGAGCAATTTTCTATATATCAGAGAAAGTTTCAAATCCATCATGTTAAGCACCATTCTAAAATTATTTCTACCTTTTTAGCTTTGTAATTTATCTTTAAATGCCCACAGACAGCAAAGGCACATAAATCTAGGGACTGCTAACATGTACAACAATGTTTTTGTTAGACATCCTGGACCAAAGAAGCTAAAATAAAGTGGAATTAAATTAGAAATATTAAAAAAGAAACTTGGTGGCTTGGGTAAGAATGGCCCCCACAGGATCATATATTTAAATTTTTTGTCATCAGAGTAAAAACACATTTCCTTATAGTTGAGTTCAAATAGAGGTTGATTTTACAACTCTATATACCTTAAAATGTTTTGTAAATACTCCCCTTTCATTTTCCAGTGCACTCCAAAGGGTCTAAAATGGTTTCCTTTTATTAATGTATTAGAATAATTTCATTTTAATCAGAAGCATGTTGTACATTTATTTAATCATTTTATATTATCATTTTCTTCTCCAAATGGTCCTGATATTATTGGGAAGATTGTCCAAAGTAAAAAAAAAAAAACTGTTGCTTTGGCTTTGTATTTGATATTTTAAATTTACAAACAGTTATAGATAATTTTTATGTATGACATGATATCTTGATACCATATGCATAACTTCAAATGCTTATCATTTTTGTGGCAAGAATACTTTCTGGGCCTATATTATTTTACTCAGAATAACTAAAGGTTTAAAAATAAAGGCTGAGTAGTATTCTGTTTTGAAAACACTCATGCCTTACCCATAGCATTTGCAGCAGGGCCTTCTATAGATGTATTTTACATTTTCTACATCAGGTGGTCATGTTGTGGGGCAAAAATTTCCATGAAGGTTGGTTAGGCTCCTATTCACTTAATAGTCTATCCTCTGCTCTTTAAGTAAATGTTGGCTTGTAGCTAATATATAGCTTGTAGATGAAGGATCCTATTCATATTGATTTTTCTTCAGTTCTTATTATTCATGAAGCAGAACTATGGTGTATTATATTTTTATTAGTAATAGGAAGTGGTTTTGCTACGGCAATTTTATTACAGAGTTCTAAAAAATAACAATCAACATTCCACACTTATTTTATAGTATGAATATAATAGTGAATAATATGAATATTATTTCTATTTTCAACTTTTTTATTATGTAATGATTTGAGGTCTATATCTGTATTTGTACTCTACACTTGGCTGATATCAACCACAGAAGCACAATTAGTCTCAGTTTCACATTCAACACAGTCATCAAAATGGGATGAATCCAAGGTTTTGGTTAGTAGAAACTGATTATTTCATCCAATTCAATACAGTTACATAGAAATACAAATGTGACACAACTTCCAAGTTTTAGTACATTCTATTTGTCATTCATTGTTCCAGATCTTTACAGTCTGGTAAACAAAACAAGAAAGATTCTTGCCTTTAGATGATGTGTCTTCTAGTGGAGAAAGTTGAAGAGAAAAGAAAAATAAGAAAGATCTAGAAGTTGATAAGTGCTATGTGTAAAAATAAACAGGGACAAGAAGGGTTGAAGGTGTAAATTTATCCATGGATTTTGATACTAGTAAACTTAGAGCCTCATATGTAACCTTGAATTAACTGAATGTATAATATTAATCTAGGTACTCTTAAGTGGAATCAGAATGGCAAACGTATGATTATTGGCAGCATCAGGAGGGGTCTCTACATTACTAAACAAAACTCCCTTTCCCATTCCTTGCAGAGATAAGACAATGTGGGATATAGAAAAGAAGTGTCTACCTAGACAATGCAGAGCTCTGGAGCTCTTCTCTTTCCCCTGAGATGAAAGTCTAGGTAGGGAGAACCTGCCTGGCATAGTCCTATGAATTAAAAACAAACAAACAAAACATACAACTAATATGTGGCAGAATTCTGTAAAATCTGTGATAAAAATTCAAAGAAATTACATGGATATAGAAAAAGATTCATTCTTATTGGAAGGCTTTTTGAAACAGTTGTCAACCTTATAACCCATAACCATCTTCTTAATTTTGAACGTAGTGACTTTCTTGTTTATTCCTGCCATGTGCGCCTGGTCAGCTATATATAGCAAGCAAGCAACTATGTGGCAAATTTCTAAATTATGTGTCAGCGACAACTCCAAAAATCTATTTTAGGGAAGATGAACCATCTGGTGTGAATCTACTGCAAATGACCATATAGAAATGTGGTTTGCTGTTCCAATTTCAATGTGTTGCCTACATATTCAAAGGGTACATCTAACTTTGACTGGTAAGTTGTCTTGACTTTTGCCTAATTTTTACAAAATAATCATAGGCCTAGAATAAAATTAAAATTTTTGTTCATTGGAAGCTACGTATTTGTCAGTAGGTTGCAGTCCCATGGGGAGAGCAACAATATCAACCAACCAGATCTCCCAGGGTCTAAACCACCAGCCTGGGAGCACATAGGGAGGGCCCCATGGCTCCAGCTGTGTATGTAAGGGAGGATGGCCTTGTCAGGCAAAAAGGAGATCCTTGGTCCCTGAAGGCTGGACGCCCCAGTGTGGGGGAATTTGAGGGTGAGAAGGTGGGAGTGAGTGTGTGAGTGAGGGTACATCCTCATAGAAGCAGGAGGAGGGGGGATGGGATAGGGAGTTTCTGGATGAGGGGGAAATGGGGACAGGGGATAACATCTGAAATGTAAATAAAATATTCAATAAGAAAAGTGTTAGGTCTTCTCAAGACATGTTTGACATGTTTACTTAAACAATCTAGTTGTCTTACTACTACCATAAAAATGGTAAGACATTTCAGAACTTTTTTTGTTGGGGCTATAGAGTTAACTTGGTGGTTACAGTGATTAAGAATGTGCAATGTACTTTCAGAGGACCCAAGTTCAATTCTCAGCACTCACAGTAGGCAGCCCACAAGCACCACTGACTCTAGCTCCACTGTGGCCTCCATAAGTGTCTGCTGCTCACGTATGTACGTGTGCACACAAACACACACACACACACATACACACATACACAGACACACAAACACACACAGACACACATATAACAATTTAAAAATAAATAAATCATTAAATAATTACTTGTAAAAAAATAATTGTTAAAAATTATTTATTCTTAGAAAAATTCTAGGAGCTAGCACTGAAATGCAAGTTTTCATAGAATTGAATTAGCTCCATGAAGACCATTAACATGCAAAGTGAACTAGTTATTTATCTTCAGCTAGCAGTGTTAAAGGGTAATGATCATGTCATCATTTGTGAATTTTTAAAACTTTGGAGGTTATGTCATTTCATTTTTTATGCAACTGATCTGAAAAGGCAGCATGACAATGCAGGTAAGTTTACTTTAGAGTATTATCTCACTTTGCCCAGCTATACAAAGACAACGATTAAAAAAAAAAAAAAAAAAAAAAAAAAACTGTTTACAGAGGCCTCTCATTTGCTTTTCATGAAGATATTGGCCACAAAGAAGATAGTATAGTTTAAAATGAGAGCTAAATTTCAATTCAAAGAATCTGACAAATTTCAGTTCAAAGAATCTGACAAAATACACAGCTGATGAACAATGGAGTCAAGAGTGGGACCCAGGACATTTCCTATGCATCTCAACAATGTTTTCTTTCAGTATGTGCTTTCAGGGGCCATTTAAATCTTGATTCACCCTGTTTCAATAGGACATCATCAACTGTCCTATTCATCATAGCACAATAATCAAAATTCAGGTTATTTGTGACTACAGTGGTCTTCCAAGTGTATTTGTTTATTGTCTCATTTCTCAGATTCAGTAGGTTACTATGGAAACGGGCGCTATAGAAATGCCTACGATAAATAATGGATTATGAATCTTCACAGGTGTCCAGCTTGGATACCTTTAGTGAAAAGGCACTCTAAATCTGAAAGGCTCTTCCTCATGTCAATGTTATGACTCACATATTGAGATCACTCATTTATAAATAGCAATGCTTATCACCAAAAGGCTAGGTGAGTTGTACCCAACTTCCAAAAAAACACTTTAGCTTTGTACTCAGCAGAATCATTAAACTGCTTTTGTTCTCTTCCTTTTAAAGTTGTCAAGACTAAAAGCTTCACAAATACCAAATAGACTCATTGTTTGGCTACTACTTTAAGCTCAAATCAAATGTGGCTTTGCATATATTATCACAAGCTCTTGCATGTCTTGATCTGTATTTCATGAACAAATTTGAAATACCATTGAATAGATGGTAGTATCTATAGATGAGGATTCCCAGGAGTGTGAATAAGTCTGGAATTTATTTTCTGTATAGAATCATTGAAGGAACAGAATATGACTTATTATTTTAGAAAGACAAGAGTCCATGAGAACTGCCCCAGGGATTTGAAGATGCATCAGTTGAAGAGGCAACTGATGCTGAAGCTTTCTGGAATGCAAACATGAAAACCGAAGCAAAAGTACAATGCAAGTGGATGGGTGTCGGGAGACAGGTTTCATTTCCATGTAGAAAGTAATTAGGTAACACCAAGAGATCAAAGGCATAGAAAAGGCCACCTCATCATGCAGTGAACTCCTTGAGAGATTCCAGGGGTGAGATGCTTAGAAAAGAAAGCTGCTATGATCCTTTCAAACTGAGAGTTACACAATTCTTGGAGAAGAATTGTGAACATTTGTTGTGCTACCATATGTTTTACCTATTTTAGCTGGTTTTATCCTCACAAGAACCTCAGAAAGTGCACACTACAATTACATAAACAAGGGAAATGAGGGGCAGTCTAATTATATAATTTACTCAAGGACACTTGATAAGAACAATGGGTTTGGAATGGAGACCTGGAGGGTGAGAGACTCTCAGGACTCAAAAGGAGGGACCTTAGATGAAATGCCCTACAGTGGGGAGAGGGGACTTATAGAGCCCACCTCCAGCAGAAAGACAGGCCATCAAGTGAGGGAGGGGTTGCCATCTCACAGTCAAAAACTCTGACCCAGAATTGTTCCTGTTTGAAAAAACTACAGAGATGGATATTGAGAGGAGCCAGAGGAAAAGAAGTTCCAGCAACAGGCCCAAAGTGGGATTCAGCTCAAGGGGAAGCCCCAAGGCCTAACACTATTACTGAGGTTATGGATCGCTCACAAAAAGGGTTTGGAATTTAAATCTCAATAATTTCATGCAGTATCTGCATTGGTCAGCTAATCTGTTACAGAACTATCACAAAGTCATTCATTGGTTCTATTTGATCATACACATCTTCAAAGAAACTCTCATAAGGTCTTGTGCCTATTAATAATATGCATGTGTATAACGGTGTGTGTGTGTGTGTGTGTGTGTGTCTGTGTGTTTGAATCAAGTGAGTCATTTAGTTTGTACTTCATGTCTTAATCTTATGTTCACTTCTCTTTTAGTAGCTTCTTCTTGAGCAATTCAGAGTCTCAGGGTTTGAAATACTATCTATGTGCTATGATCAAATTTTTATTCCATGCCTGACTCTCTAGTTCTAGTCTCCACACATGCCAGCATGCCTCTCAGCCTCTTCAACTGCAAGTATCCAACGCACAAGTCTTTCTGTTAGGCTCATGCATACCCTATATATAGGCTTTTTCTCTGAGTATATTTCTGTCTATTATTTCTTTTCATTTTTTTTTCCATTTGCACATTATTATGATACATAATGAACATGATTTTAAAGTTATTTTTTTCATTTTTCTAGGATATGGTATCAGAAACCACTATTTGAAATCTTTATTGAATATCAGTTGTTTCAAATACTATTTTGCCTTTGAAACAAAAGGCATCCCTGCTACAAAACACAATTTTCAATATAAGACCACACAAAAAACAGGACAATATAACATGTTATTATTCTAAATCACCCCTATTCTTATGCTGTAATAAATTATTATTTGAGAGTATAAATTATAATGAAAAACAGTAGCATAATAATTTAGTATGAATGGTATAAACTTGAGAATCAGATGCACTTGGTTTTAATGTGCCATTTACTAGCTATGTAACTCTAGATGAGTTGCTTAACTTCTGAGACTCTTCTTAATTTGAGATGATGTTATTAAAAAATAATAATATATTATGAGCTTAGTGCCTGTCATATAAGAAACTTGAAATACTTTTTTTCTCTCAAACCTCACCAAAAAGAATATTCTTTTGTCACAGGGTATGAGTAAAAGATATCATATGAAAATGGAGAGTGGGTCTTGAGTGATAGCTCAGTGGTTATGGGCAACTGCTGCTCTCTCCAGAAGTCTAGAGTTAAGCTCTGAGCATTCACATGGCTCCTCATAAGGTTTTATAAACGCAGTTTGAGTGTATCTGACTCTCACTTATGTCCTTGGCAGGCACCAGGCACACACATGATACACAGACATACATTTGAGCAAATACCTATATATGAAAAATACAAATAAATACTTTAAAATAAATAAATATATTTTTAAGTGGAGAGAGAAAGTGAACTCTTGTACATTCTAGCTTGGAGTGTTTTGCGATCTCAAACTCATATGTTTTTATTCCTTTTGGAACCTTAAGTTTATTGCATAAAGGAAAAAAATTAACTTGGCTACTTTGCATTCATATCTTATTTTAACTACATTAGCCTAGCAAATAGTTGTTCTTTCTAGAGTGTAATTTCAAAGTGTTTGTTGCATTTTTCCATGATATTATTAGAGTCTGAAAACAGCATCTTGTTTTGGAGAAGAAATTGTTCATTTCATTTGAAGACAATAAGAAAGCAAATGAAAATGCAATTGACACTTCTTCCCAGGTAGACTTGGGTGTTACAATACCATAATTTTGCTTTCTATCTACATTGTGTCAAGATGTTCAGAATAAGATGAGTAGTTGACAAGGATTCTGGAATGCCCCTGACTCTTGGGTGCTAATCAACAGTACAACCTTAGAAATGTAATGAAAAACTCAAAATGAGAAAGAGAAAAACTGAGCTGGAGTGATGGCTCAACAAACAGTTAAGAGCACAGGCTCCTCTTCCAGAGGATCCAGGTTCGATTCCCAATACCCACGTGGCAGCTCACATCTGTCTGTAGCTTCAGTTCCAGGGCTTCTGACACCTCGCAGAGATAGATATACATGCTGGCAAAACAACAATGGACATAAAATAAAGGGTTTTTTTTCTTTAAAGAAGAGAAGAAAGAGAAAAAAAAAACATTTCTAACCCTTATTGTGTAGATTTGAGAAAAAGCAAAAGAAAAATGTGGCTTTTGCTCAAGTTCCATTTAACATGTTGGGATAAGAACAAATGTGACAATTTAAAACAACCAAATGGTTACCTAGTTTAGAGAGCAGAGATGGGGAAAAAATAGAAAGTAACACCTTCTGTAGAAGAGAAGGAACAAATGGCAATGCTAGATACGGAGTTACATCAACAGACTCCTTTTTTTCCGATACAAATGCCCTGAAAACCTGAGGCGAACACTGCATACTGCACAGAACACATATTCTAATTGCCTTTCTGCACCTTATAAAAAGTCAAGTGGACACAGGATACACTTGAGCTTTGACTTCCCTGTCTCTCAGCAGTCCATTAGCTGTTGACATTTTCTTCTCTTCCCGTCAACCCCACCTACTACTTCTCTTGGATTTCTCACTACTACACTTACCCTGCATCCTTTAACAGATACATATTTTAGGTAAAAGGCCATATTTTCCTCCGAATGTACCATAAAATAGCTACATTTCGCCTAGCCTTTTTCCCCTGTGTTTCACAAATCCTAGCCTAAAATAAGTGCAGCAAAATCACCTCATCACTTCAAGTACTTCGTAACTCTGGTTCTACCCTAAACCCACCATATCAATCTATGCAGGCTGGTTCAACAGTCTGTAAATCACACAACGTTTTCTTTGTAGTTAGACACAGACTGGAGAGCCACGTCATCCAATGATCATTTATTTAAACTAAAGATGACTCAATTTACTGAGGTTTCCCTCTTCCAAATAATACAATGTGAAGAGAGTGGAAAATGTGGGCCACATGTTAGAACACAAGAAAGCAACCCATTCTAGTATTTTCATCCAATGTGTGAATCCCACATATGACTAGCCAACCTGCTTATATCAGGTTAGATGGCTAGGTGAGAAAACAGGATGAAGCAAAAAGTGATTTCACACATTTTAATTTCATTTGTGAGTATTTGTGCATGCATACATGCATGTGTACAAGACATGCAAGTAATTAATTGTGTGATTTTCCCAGGAGGTTTCTAATTAGCTCCAATAAGTCCAGTGTCTTGCTGTATTTTCTATTGACAATAGCATAGTGTCTTGAAAAAGATAAGTTATAAAGACTTAGGTCTGTGTTTAGATGGACATCTGAAGGATGAAAGTTGAGATGTTCATCTGGTGATTCCCTTCTTGCTGGCAAAGTCTGAGGCAGTACATGGCTTCCCATGCCTATAGACAAGGAGGATACATGGAAATCTTCCAGTCTCCTTAGTTTCCATATTACCAAACCATAAGTACTTGATCATATAGACTCTATTCTCATGATCTTTTATAATCTTCATATACCTATGAAGTATAATTCTATATGTTGTTGTTGGTTAAATTTCCATATTCCCATTAGGGATTGCGTGTAGTAAGAGATTAAGATTAATTAAAAATCATGTGAAAACTGTAGCATGTTATCACTAATTTAGTCATGCTATGTGTACCTGATACCTTGGTGGCATCCACAGACCCAGTGAGGTCAATAATACTATCTTTCTCTATATCATCTCTATAATATAAATGATATTGTCTATCTCCAACTGCCCATGCAGAAATGTACAAACAGTTAATTAAGGAATGTTTTTAATAATAGTGCATGTGTATGCACAAACCCATGTACACACACACACACACACACACACACACACACAAACTACTAAGAAGCAAATTAGTACAGGAATGTTTTCTCTCAGAAACAGTAATTTTCTCATTCATGAATGTTTTCGATGAGGAGGGTTGCTTACTTTTATCATGAAGAATGTGTGAACATTCACTATCCTTGTAAGGGAAAATAGGCTTTTCAGAAGAGGAGATGGTATAGGAAAAAGTCTCCAGGAATAAACTGCAGAGTGTTTGGAAACATAAAGAGTAATCCAGGTGGGTAGACAACACATGGGGAATTCTATGCCTATAGGGCTTTCATGGATTGATCTTCTGATGATTAACTGTATGAGACTCCTAGTTTCTTTATGTGCTAACTGGAAACTGCAAGAATAACTTACAGAAATGTCATAAGGGCAGTAAACATAATATAAGAGCCAGCATGCAGAGATTACTAAGAGTGATAGTATGGATTCAACATTCTAATTAATAATGATTGAGTTTTCATTTAATACTTCTCAGATGAAATGAAAAATAAACAGTTAAGAATCACTGGTTCTACCCTTGAGCTTCTAGTTTGGAAACAAGGAATACAGGTTAAGAACTAGTGGCATGTTTTAGGTTCCAGAAATAAGATAAATCTAATTATAATAGACAGAAGCATTTGAAATAAAAACATTTGGAACAAGGAACCCTAGAATCTGCCCAAATCCTTAGGATTATCAAATCAACATCCTAATAGTAGGGTAATCTGGTTTGATGTCTACATGTACATGGTAACAGCCCCTGCATGCTTTTTCACTTTAAGTTATTTGAAATATTTATTGAATACCAAGAGGATTTAAATACTTAGACCCCCATAGTCAATCAAAGAAAACTGAACTTGCTATCACAGTGTTTTCATTAAACTCCTACACATAATCAATGCACCTCCATTTCCTAACACATTTAGTTTAAGATATCATATATAATAATGTTCTGGAGCACTGATTTCAAAGTGTTTGAATTCTATATTCTTCACTTTTTGGTTGTGTGATCTTGGGCTAGCACATTTTGTATTCTAAGACTACATTTCTGCATTTAAAAACTGAATAATCACCTCATGGATTTTGTAAGGATTAAATGAATTATTGTGACACATGTAACATAATTCAACATATATACAATATGCACTAAGTATTAGCTATTGGTTTAGATATAACTCTTTTTTCTCTAGACTTCTGTTAGAGCACCCAAGCTTAACAGGTCCTAACCAGAAAAAGTTTCAAGCAAACCCCAGGCCCCTGTCACTGCAAGCAAAGAAGGCAGCAAACCCAAGCACTGCTAACTAATGCCTACAATTCAAGTTGCTGACTTGACTCACATATTAATTAACCTCACTCCCTTATTTAGGGTTTGTGTGACTTTTGCCACTAGTCTAAGTCACAGATATTCTATACCATAGGCTCCATGTTACCTAAGTCTGGTTCCACATGATGTAGGCCTATCTTACCCCTCTTTCCTCCTAAAATGATCTCAAAATGAAGTCATCTTGGAGAGGTTAGTGAAATGAAATTGTAGGCAAGGATGAAGATCTGAGTTGAGTCTCGAGAACTTACATGGTAGAAGGACAAATTCGACTCCCACAGTTGTCCTCTGATCTCTATGTATATACCAGGCACATATAAACACACACACACACACACACACACACACACACACACACCACTACCACCACCACCACCCCCCACAATAACAACAACAACAAGAACCACCACTATTTACATACATAACATATATAAAATATAACTAAATTTATTTTAAATGAGACACCTTTCTTGGTCTCTCTGGTTCCAAACTCTCAGCTTTCACATCTCCACTCTGGCTACAAACCTTAAATCTTAATCTCCCTCCTTGCCTGATTTACCTCTTTAAAAATATAACAACTTCATCTGGACATATCACTGGGCACTACCAGCAATGTAGAGAAATGGATTAATTCTTTCAGGGCCAAACAGCAGAATTGCTGGTCAGTATATGTTTCATCATTTTCACTTGACAACACCTTAAGCTAGAAAGAAGGAAGAAATCATTAAAAGCTGAAAATTGGGATTAAGTGGAAGATCCAGAAAAACGAGTAAGTGCAAAAGCTAATATTTAAGGGGTAGAGAGATGGCTCAGTGGTAAGGAGCATGTAGCACTCTTGAAGGAGACCCAAGTTTGGTTCTCAGCATCCATATCAGTGACTAACAACTGTCTGGATCTCAAGCTCTAGGGTCCGTCATCCTCTTCTGGATTCCATGCCCAACTCTATCCATGCACATCATGCTCTTATTTACACACACATAATTTAAAAATAGTAAAAACAAATCTCTTTTTTTAAAGCTAGTATTTATTCTAGAAATATCTGTACATCTTAGTTATTTTGAGCATTAATGTTTGAGAACAGTTAGTTTGGTCCATGGCCAGAGACGGAAATCTGTCAGAAGGTCCTGGCAAAATCTTTAAACATCATTTTGTATTTAAGAGCTTTATTATACAAGGTCATATTAGCAGAAAAGATAAACAAATCTACCTCACAGTATAAACAGACAATAAATGAGTCTTAGTTTAAGGATAAGGTTACATGGAAAACCTTTCTTTTAGAATTGTTAAACAAAAGTTGGGACTGGACCTTGGACAAGTTTGAAATCTCAGTTCACATTTACTATGTAGTCCAAAGAAATCTCCTAGTGAGAACTGATTTCATAATAACTCCAGATTAGACATAATCCAGGCACTCAGCTTAATCAAACTCTAATCCCCAGAGGAGGAATGCTTCATCCTAAATCTCAAAGATTTTCCGTAGTTGAAGTTCTAAAGGTCATGTATGTAAACCTATAAACTATCCAAGGATATTACTGAATTGAATTGTATCCCCAGTTTTAGAATCCTGGTCCTTGCAGTTATAGTGTAGATGAGATCATAAGGAGCAGATGGATTCTTAATCCAGCATGACTTCCTTCTCATGAAATAGGACGCTTTGTGAATAAAAAAAAGAGGAAAAGAAGAGATGACAACAAAAGGGGAAGATGATGTAAAGTTGGAAAGAACACCAGTTGTAAGAGAGTAATAACAATGACCAGCAAACTACCAGGAGCAAGGATAACAGCATGGGACAGGTTATTCTTCAAAGTACAGAGTAGAAGCCAATCCTGCAGACACTTTTGCCTCAGACCCTTAGGCTCCAGGACTAGAAATTCTAGCTATGTATTTCTGTTGACTCAGTCTATATATTTCTTTATGGTAGCTCTAACAATCAAATATTGGTTCAGTAATCACAGTTAAAGTCTACATAACTTCTCTACTCTTGATGCTGTCTTTTCAATAAAAAGGTCTTTGGCACTGTTAAGTTTCTGATATCTTTCTACCTTTACACATTTTCTGAACTGGGCTGTAGACATGACTGAGTCATGTTTTCCTGTGGAGATGTGTAAGAGGATTACCTCCATAAGCCAGGACAGGAATCATAGTTCAAGCTACCAAAAATAATGTGTCTTGATACAGACTCCAAATGTTGTAATTATCAATCATGAGATGCAAGCACTTAGAGTTAGGATTGTGGGAAGCATATGAAACAGAGAGCATTGTGCAGAAATTAGACTTCCAAAAATGGCACAGTCAGCTAGCAAAATGTAAGCTTATCTAGCAATACATTTCAGTGAAGATCTTAAATTATGTGCTTCAGACCCATGGCAAATCATCCCTGAGTAAGTGTCACAATGTCAGTAGAAAAGGTGAACCTGGAAACCACTTCATTTGTCTAGATACCTAACCAAATGCTGACTGGAGAAATAGTTAAAAGACTCAAAATAAGCTAAAAACCTCTAAATAGAGCAGATCCTTTAGTAGAGGGTGGTGTGATAAATGCCCTGCAGTATTTGAAGGAGTGTAAAGAAGTTGATTAGACTTTCTTAAATATGCATGATAACATTTGGGAAAATATGAAATGAGTCCCCTAATGCCCCAATCAATCTAAAATAAGGCAATAAAGAAGGATAATAAAGCATCAATATAAAAAAGAAGGGCAAATAGAAACCAATACCTAAGATGGAACAAATAAATCCTAATTATACATGTGGTTACTATAAATTTAAATAAATTAAACAATCCCACTAAAAGAATAGTCTTTGATCTAAATAAAAAATAAGATGTAGCTGTATATTACTCAAACAGTCATATGAGAAACTTGATTCCACAGAAAGATGAGGATTTTTTATTGGATATTTTATTTATTTACATTTCAGATTAATAAATGAAAAAAGCATATTTTGCAAATACTAATCCAAGGAAAGTACATCTAAATTGGCAAAAATATCAGTAAGTAATAAATATTACAAAGCATAACTAAAAATCTTGATATAACCATGTTACCAATTACAAAATATACATTTTTTAATCATGCAGATAAAGTTATGAAAATGTACCATACACTAAGACAAAAAGAAGTTGAAAATTTTGTATAAGAGATATCATGTATATCACATTTTTCAACAAATAAAATTAAGTTAAAAGTCGAAAGGCTCTGAAGTCTAACAAATGTGTATGAGTGGAAATTTTTAACGTGCCATTTCTTCCTGAATAAGCTTTTAGATTTGATGCTTTTAAAACCCAAATTACAAATATGTGAGAAACAGCAAATCAAACAGGACTTAATTGTAAGATTTGCATAGAAGGGTGAAAGAACATCCATAATCAAATACTGATGGCAAGAACAAGTGGTCATGCACTAGCAAATATGAAAATCATAGTCAATTATTAATCAGTAAAATAATGTAACATTTATGGAAAGATAAGTAGTCCTATGAAATAGCAAACATTAACAGTGAAAAGACCTGGATCATTGCTATGTAGTATATGAAAAGATTGATCATAGAGATTAATGAGTATTGAGTATTTAACAAAGTATGCTTAAACAATTAAGAATACATTAAAATAGTAAATGTATCATGGATGAAATCACTTTCAAATTGATTAAAGCAAAATATGAAAAGAAAAATACTTATGTAAATTAACTTAAAAGGATGCATGTCTGGTATCCATACAAGACCATGAGGAAGGATAGAAAAATAAGGAAAGTTATGGGGACCTGAGAAGGTAAAGGACACCTTCATGCTGGAGTCTGGGTGAAGTCTCTTGCCTGATGAGAACTGAAGATTCTAGTACAATTAACAACTGCTTAAAGCCTTTCTCCCTTCACAGCCTACAATTTTCTAGGACTCTCACCAGGAGCCCATTTACAGGGGAAGAACATGTACTCTGTACAGTCTTGTGGCTCCTAAATCTTACTTTGTCATATCATCATTCCATCTAAGGCATCTCCAAAAATACCCTAAGTTTAAGATATCACTTATCAAAAGGAAGAGTAGACCTTTGAAGATCTAACTTGAGAGCTAACAAAATGGTAGATATGTAAGGCTAAGACCCTTAATTGTGATTGTCCTTCAGAAGCCCACATGTATTGTTTTTGCTGTTATTGAAGACAGGCCTTAGGCCATGATAATCTAATAGAATGCATGGGATTATTTCAAGCTTCTTGTATTGGTTGAAGCTTGTTTTGTGACTGATTATATGGTCGATTTTTGAGAGGATACCATCATGAGATACTGAGAAGAAGGTGTATTCTTTTGTTTTAGGTTGAATTGTTCTGTAGCTATCTGTTAAATCCATTTGGTTCATAACTTCTATTAGTTTCATTGTGTCTCTGCAGTTTCTGTTTCAATGTCCTGTCCATTGGTGAGAATAGGGTGTTGAAGTCTCCCACTATTATTGTGTGGGATTCAATATGTGTTTACAGCTTTAGTAAAGTTTTTTTTATAAATGTGGGTGCTCTTGCATTTGGGCAGAGATGTTCAGAATTGAGACTTCTTGGTGGATTTTTCCCCTTGATGAATATGAAGTGTCCTTTCTCATCATGCTTAATAACTTTTGGTTGCAAGTCTACCACTGGGGAGTGAGAAGAAAGCAATCAGAAGAGGGGAGGGAGGAGAGACCTGGGAGGGAAAGTGGACAGGGGTCGGGGCAGAGGGATATCTGATCTGGTATTGGGTGAGGGAAAGGGACTGAAGCACCGAGAGTCAGCAGAAAGAATGGAAACAGGCAACCTATGGAGGTCAGAGGTGTGGGGGGGCGACCCTCCAGAACGTACAGAGATCTGAGAGGTGAAAGACTCTCAGGACTCAAAGGGAGGGACCTTAGATGAAATGCCCAACAGTAGGGAGAGGGAACTTATAGAGCCCACCTTCAGCAGAAAGACAAGGCATCAAGTGAGGAATGGGGTTGCCATTCCACAGTCAAAACTCTGATCCATAGTTGTTCCTGTCTGAAAGAACAGCAGGATGGAAATGGAGAGAAGCCAGAGGAAAAGAAGGCCCAGTGACAGGCCCAAAGTGGGAGCCAGCTCAAGTGGAGGTCCCAAGGCCTGACACTATTACTGAAGCTATGAAATACTCACAGAAAAGGACCTGTCATTACTGCCCTTTGAAAGACCCAACAAGCAGCTGAAAGAGTCAGATGCAGGTATTTGCACCCAAACAATGGACAGAAGCTGCTGAACCCTGTGGTTGAATTAGAGAATGGTTAGAAGAAGCTGAGGAGGAAGGCTGTCTTGTAGGAGAAACAGCAGTCTCAATTAACCTGGACCACCGAGATCTCTGAAACACTAGACCACCGAAAAGGTAGCATATACCAGCTGATATGAGGCCCCAACACATACACAGCAGAAGACTTCTGGGTCTGTGTTCAATCAGAGATGATGCACCTAACCCTCAAGAGACTGGAGGCCCCAGGGAATTTAGAGGTCAGGTGGGGTGGGGCTGGGGGGATGGGAATAGCCTCATGGAGAGAGGGGGTGGGTTGGAGATATGGAATGTAGAACAGTTGGAGGGTGGAGGGGGAGAATAAAATCTGGAGTGTCAAAAAATAAATAAATACATAAATAAATAAATAACCCACATCTATACCACATCTTAGGTATGTCTTTTTGAGTACCTTTCTCCTAACTATTAGCTTAAAGTCTATACCAAAATACTTTTAATAGAAATTCAAACTTGCATCACCATGGTGGTAGTCAGTCTTGAAGTTCTTTTTTTTTGGTGTCAAACCCACAAATCCCAGTTTGTCATGACTGGAAGTCAGCAGGAATCTCCAGGCTGTTGAAGAGAACAATATAGGCCTGTGTTTGTAATCTTCTTATCACTAAACTCTTTCACAAATAAGATAGTAAACATGAAAATAAAAAGGAAAAACAAATGGGAAAAAACAAATTACTGTTGAAATTAATCAAAAATTTCTATTATCAAAATTTAAATACCATGAGCTGGGACATAACTCTATGGTGAAATGTATGCCGAGAATGATCAGGGGCTGTATTCAAACTCCCAATATTGCACACAAAAATGAATAAATTAGAACAACAGTGAAATAAAAAGCCACAAACTCATAAAAGAAGCAGTAACAATCTTATAACAACTACAACAACAACAAAAAGTTAATTTCATAGAAGAACACAAAAGACCAATACACACTTTGATAAAACAATAAGATTTATCACAGGATCATAAATCCTCCTTAGAGAAGTCCCTTATCAGCACTCATAAGAAATAGGTGGAACAATGTATGTAACAGTAAAAAAAGAAGAGAAGAAATCAAATGTTTAAAATGGGTAGAGAACAATATATGCCGTATATTATATCTAGAGTATTAAAGATAAGAGCAGAACAAACATGGGATCAGCAGGATCTGCCTAATAGTTGGGTAAAATTTTAGAGATTAAGAATGAGATTTAGTATAACAAGGACACATGCTCCACTATGTTCATAGTGGCCTTATTTATAATAGCTAGAAGCTGGAAAGAACACAGATGTCCTTCAACAGAAGAATGGATACAGAAAATGTGGTACATTTACACAATGGAGTACAATTCAGCTATTAAAAACAATAAATTCATAAAATTCTTAGGCAAATGGATGAAAGTGAAAAATATCATCTTGAGTGAGGTAATCCAGTCACAGTACATACCATACACACATATGGTATGTACTTGCTAAAAGTTCAAAATACCCATGCTACAACTCACAGACCACATGAAGCTCAAGAAGAATGAAGACCAAAGTGTGGATGCTTCAGTCCTTCTGAGAAGGGGAACAAAGTACTCACAGGAGGTAGAGGCAGGGAAGGACTTGGGAAGAAGAGAGGAGGGGGAGGGAAAAAAAAGCCGGCATGATCAGGTATGGGTGGAGACAAGGATGATATACAGAGGGTCAGGAAATTGAACTGATGTGTGTAGCAATGGAGAATGGGGAACTGGAGGTAGCCACCAGAATGTCCCAGATATAAGAAAGGCAAAAGGCTGCCAGGAGGGATGACATTAGCTAGCTGAACTGCCAAACAAAGGGGAGGGAGAACTTGTAGAGACTATATCCAGAGATTAGGCAAGGCCCCTGGTTTAGGGATGAGCCACCCACCCATCTATAAATTTTTAACCCAGAATTGCTCCTGTGTAAAGGAAATATGGGGACAAAGTGCAGAGCGAAGACTGAAGGAATGGCCGTCCAGAGACAGCGCCACCTGGGGATTCATCAGACACCAAACACAGACCCTATTGTAGCTGTCAAGAAGTGCTGGCTGACAGGAGCCTGATAGAGCTGTCTCCTGAGAGGCTTTGCTGGAGCCTGACAAACACACATGTGGATGCTTAAAGCCAACCACTGGACTGAGCATGACGACCTCAATGGGGAAGCTATGGAAATGACTGAAGTTGCTGAAGGAGTTTGCAATCCATAGGAAGAACAATAATATCAACCGAGACCCCTCAGAGCTCCCAGCACTAAACCATCAACCAAAAAGTACCCATGGAGGGACCCATGGCTCCAGCCGCACTTGTAGCAGAGGGTGGCATTGTCTAGCATCAATGGGAGGAGAGACCCTTGGTCCTGTGAAGGCTCGAATGCGCCAGTGTAGGGGAAGGTCTGGGCAGTGAAGGCAGGAGTGGGTGAGTGGGTGGGGGAGCACCCTCATAGAAGCAGGGGACAGGGGATGATATCAGGGTTTCCAGAGGGGAACCATCAAAGGGTATAAAATTTGAAATGTAAATAAATAAAATATCCAATAAAAATAGAGACTTAATTCAGATCCAAATTAAAAATAAAAGAATGAAGTTGAAGAGGAACACAGCAGCACATGCTAATATTTGGGCAACATTACTGGTCATGAGTTAATATTGCTGTGAATTGCTGTCTGTTCTTTCTCCCTGTACCCTGTGCCTGTACTCGGGTGAGGTCAGTTGAAATCTTAATTAGTTAGGTAAAGCTAGAGCCTGTGATTGGGCATTGGAAGGGAAGGGGAAGCTGAAAGTTTTAGAGATGGAGACAGAAAGAAGGAGAGACAGAGAGAGGAGATTGAGATGGGAGAGACAAGATGGAACCTATAGGACAGGATGATGAGCCAGAACCACGTGGTTCTAGGAGCCATAAGTAACTGGGGACTTCATAGATGATCGTGTAATGTAGGGTACATTTGTCAAATCTAGGTGTGCAGCTTTTATTTATATCAATTGAGTTTTGAGTTCTTTGTGTGGGCATTTTGGGGGTTGAGGATTATAAATCTGGCTGATAAATTAAAAGCCTCTGGAGTTTTCATTTTATGCAGTTACAGGAATGTATGTAAGTGTCAGCTAGCTTTCTGCTGGATAGCCATTAAGGGCCGTTGGCTTGGGGCGGCTCAGGAGCCAGCAAGCTTCAGGATCCAAGGGGGTGTGTGAGACCACATATGCTGACACATAGCCTGCCCTAGAGTGGATTGTTTTTTATAGCTATATGCTATGTAATAAATTATCTTATATACTATATTTACTCCTGGATCATTTATTTGTAATCAATGCATTTTGCTTCTAGAATTTCTAGAGAAGTTTTAGATTAAAACTGGTGAAAAGTACAGAGTTTCTACACTTATGTCCCCTCACATGTACAAATTCCCACACTCTATGTGTCTCATTTCAGTGGTACATTTGCTACAGACAAACTACATTAGAACATGATTATTATATAAAAATCATGATCTACAATTGTGTATCAACTTACTCCAAGATAAGAAGACTATCTTGGAGGCAAGCTCATTAGACTTTGTACATTTTAAAGCAGTGGTTCTCAACTTTTCTAAGGCTGTGACCCTTTAATATAGTTTGTCATGTTGTGGTGACATGTAACCATAACATTATTTTAGTTCCTACTTCATAATTTTAATTTTGCTACTGTTATTTATAATAATGTAAATATATGTTTTCTAGTGGTCTTGTGTAACCCTCAAAGGATTAATGATCCACAGGTTCAGAACCACTGTCCTAAAGGGAAGGGAAATATTCTATCATTTAGGGATGATCTCTTAAGTTTAGGATGTAAACAACTCAAGGGCTTTGGGAATTCCCTGAAACTGGCCAGATGCACTAGGTCCCCCCTCCATCCCCAAAATTATACAAGCCTTAAGGGTTTCTGAGAGACAGTTTTAAACAAGCCATGCTACCCTGAAGAGAAAGAAACCAGCAGAGCTGTCTGGAAAAGGCTCAGATGAACTGAATCTTAAATCTGTTGAGCAGCCTAAAAGCAGTGCATTGTGTTCTGGTTTTCCATCTTTCTTTTTTTTTGTTTGTTTGTTTTTTTTGTTTTGTTTTTTTGTTTTTTCGAGACAGGGTTTCTCTGTGTAGCCCAGGCTGTCCTGGAACTCACTCTGTAGACCAGGCTGGCCTTGAACTCAGAAATCCGCCTGCCTCTGCCTCCCAAGTGCTGGGATTAAAGGCGTGTGCCACCACCGCCCGGCTTTTGTTTTTTGTTTTTTGGGTTTTTTTTTTGTTTTTTGGGTTTCCATCTTTCTTAAGCCTTCATCCATGCTGACATGGACTTTGGTAATGAAGCTATATTTAAATTATTTCTACTCCTATTAATTAGACCCAATAAACTCAATAGTTCACCAAGCCAGACTTTAGTGCTATCTACGTTTTGGATTTATCATTACACTATACAAAACAAGAAAAACGACATCCAAGCTGTTAGCCAATGTATTAGTCAGGGTTCTCTAGAATCACAGAACTTATGGAATAAATGAATCTCTCTCTCTCTCTCTCTCTCTCTCTCTCTTCTCTCTCTCTCTCTCTCTGTCTCTCTGTCTCTGTCTCTCTTTCTCTCTCTCTCTCTCTCCCCTCTCTGTCTCAACCAAAGGGAATTTACTAGAATTACTTATAGTTCACCTAATCCAACAATGCCTATCTGTGAACAGAAAGTCCTAGAATCTAGTAGTTGTTCCTCAGCTCCACAAGGTTGGGTCTCTCAGCTGGTCTTCTGTATATGCTGGAATATCAAAGAAGTAGGTTCCAAAGCCAGTGAAGGAATGGGTATGCTAATAAAGCAAGTCCAAGAAGGCAGAAACCAAAACCTTCCTTCTTCCTCTGTCCTTATATGATCTTGCAGTAGAATGTATGGCTCAGATTAAAGGTGTGTCTTCACCTTTCAAGATCTGAATCAAAAGCCCGTGTCTTCCAACCTCATGATCCCCACTAAAAGTATGTTGTCTTCCTGCCTGAAGATCCAGATCACAGGTGTGCCCTCTATTTCTGGACTGTAGTCCAGATATAACCATGTTGACAACCAACAATAGCCATGACAGCAAGATACAGTTTAATTTGTAGAATCAACACACACATGTTCAGCAGGTGTCAATAAAAGCTGAGCCCCAGTCTTATCCTAACATTAATTGCATATGGTACTTGCTCCCCATCCCCATATATAATCAAAGATTTTGATGGAGACTAATTTATAATTTAGTTTTGTCCTCTAAACCTGCTTGTTGAATTGTTCAAGAAAAATATTTTCCTCAAGCAGCAGTATTTACCACAAAACATTTATAATGCAGAGGGGAGAAGAGAGAGCAGAAAAAGGAGAGGGGAGACGAGAGTGGTGATAGGAGAGAGGAAAGAGGGGAGAGGGGAGGAATATGGTTGTAAACGAGACACAGTTACATCCCACAAGATTGCTATCATCTTGTTATAGAGGTTTCCTGTTAGCATCTCAGAAAGCTTTCACTTGTAGTTGTTCACTATCTGGGGCACATAGACATTTGTTCACATCTCCCCAGGAATAGTGTCATGGGACATTAGAATTTATTACTACTATTGTTCATTTTATTGATTTGGACAAATGTATAGTTGTGCCCACCATTATAAAACCATACAAAGCTCTAAAATGCTCTGTGTTCCACTTACCCACCTAGTCCCTTGCAACCATTAATGTTTATAGTGTCTCTTAAGTTTTGTCTTTTCCCAGAATTTCATAAAGTGAGAATTATATAGTATGTAACTTTTTCGAATTGGCTTCTTTCACTTAGGGATGTACATTTATGTTTCCACCATGGTTTTCTCATGGAGGTGTTACTGGCTCCTTTCTGTTTCCATCTGACTTATTTTACATTGTATTGAATGCATCAGCTTATATGGTCATCTATCTACTGAACAGGGAAAGCATCAAAATTTCTTTCAAGATTTGACAATTATGGAAAAAGTCACTATAAACTACCATATACAGGTTTATATTGGCTATATATTTTCAATTCATATGAGGAAAACCCAAAGAGTATGACTTATGGATTGGAGAGTAAAAATGTGTGGTTTTGAAAGAAATCATTCAACTGTCTTGCAAAGGTGTTGTACCAGAGTGTATCCCCAACAGTAGGGATTGTGCATCCCCATCATCTTACATTCTCCCCAGAACTTACTTTCATGAACTAATAGGGTTGTAATGGTAATTTTAATTATTCCCCTTTTATGAAAGCAACAATTACCAAAATTTTTATACTTCCTTGCCACTCGTTGGTCTCCTAAACTGAAATGACTGTTGACAATTAATATCAATTTTAATTGGATTTTGAATTTATTTTTTGTTGAGTTATACAAGGTTTTTTTTTGTTTTGTTTTGTTTTGTTTTGTTTTTTGTATTTTTAGGTCACCATTCTTTATTTTTTTTCTTTTTTTTTTATTGGAAATTTTATTTACATTTCAGATGTTCTCTCCTTACCCCATTTCCCCCTCCCTCCCAGGAACTCACTATCCCTTCACCCCTCCTCCTGTCTCCACGTTGGTGTACCCCCACCCACCCTCCCCTGTACCTCACCTCCCCACCCTCGAATATCCCCCCCACGACGTTCAGCCTTCATGGGACCAAGAATCTCTTTTCCCACTTATATATAGCTCCCTTGCATATATAGCTGGAGCCATGGGTCCCTCCCTAAGTGCTCCCAGGCTGGTGGTTTAGACCCTGGGGGCTCTGGTTGGTTGGTATTGTTGCTTTCCTCATGGTGTCACGAATCCTCTCAACTCCTTCAGCCTTCACTCTATCTTCTCCATTGGGAACCCCATGATCAGTTTAATGGTTAGCTGTGAGCATCTGCCTCTGAGTATGTCAGACTCTTGCAGACTTCTAAGGAGACAGCTATATCAGGCTCCTGTCAGCATGTACATCCTGACATCCACATCAACCTCTACCATTGGTGACTGCACATAGGATGGATATCCAGGTAGAATGGTCTGTAGACGGCCCCTCCTTCAGTTTCTGTCCTGCACTGTGTCTCCATATTTGCTCCTGTGAGTATTTTGTTACTCCTTCTAAGAAGGACTGAAGCCCCCCCTACTTGGTCATCATTCTTCATGAGCTTTATGTGGTCTGTGAGTTGAATCTTAGGTATTTCAGGCTTCTGGGCTAAAATCCAATAATCAGTGAGTGAATACCATGTATGTTCTTTTGTGATTGGGTTACTTCACTCAGGATGATATTTTCTAGTTCCATCCATTTATATAAGAATTTATCAAATTCATTGTTTTTAATAGCTGAGTAATATTCCATTGTATAAATGTACCACCTTTTTTGTATCCATTCCTCTGTTGAAGGGCATCTGGGTTCTTTCCAGTTTCTGGCTATTATAAATAAAGCTGCTATGAACATAGTATAGCATATGTCCTTGTTATGTGTTAGAGCATCTTCTGGGTATATACCCAGGAGTGGTATAGCTGGGTCCTCAGGTAGTGATATGTCCAGTTTTCTGAGGAACGCCAGACTAATTTCCAGAGTGGTTGCACCATCTTGCAATCCCACCAACAATGGAGGAGTGTTCCTCTTTCTCCACATCCTCACCACAGCATCTGCTATCACTTGAGTTTTTGATTTTAGCCATTCTGACTGGTGTGATGTGGAATCTCAGGGTTGTTTTGATTTGCATTTCCCTGATGACCAAGGATGTTGAACATTTCTTTAGGTGCTTCTCTGCCATTCGCATTTCCTCAGTTGAGAATTCTTTGTTTAGCTCCGTACTCCATTTTTTTAATATGATTATTTGGTTGTCTAGAGTCTAATTTCTTGAGTTCTTTGTATATATTGGATATTAGTCCTCTATCGGATGTGAGATTGGTAAAGATCTTTTCCCAATCTGTTGGTTGCCGTTTTGTCCTATTGACAGTGTCCTTTGCCTTACAGAAACTTTATTATGTGTAGCTGTTACAAATATTTTCTCCCAAGATTTGGCATGCTTTCTCATTTTCTTTCACAGACTGAAAGTTTTACACATGTTTTGTTCTTCTTATAAAAGTAATATGTCTCTAATTTCTGGTTAAAAACATCTAACACTTGCCTTTTGGGAATTCATTTTAAAATTTAAACTCCTCCCTGAACATTGTTTGCAATGGAGGTATATAAATTAATAACCTGAGTATATAATTTTTAATATCTGTCTTACATGTTCATCCATTATCACAATGCACTTACTTTAATTCCTTCCAATTTTATGTATGAAGAAAACCTCCACCAGTTCCAGTTATGTTATCTTGGTGCCTTGCTATATAATAATGCTTCCTACTAGGAACAAGATGATGCCACAGATGTTACCTTTATGACTGAACACAGTCTGCCAGTATAAAACATTAGCAGTCTATGTTGCCTAAGTCTACAGTGAATTATATAAACATTCAGCCTAGGAAAGGAATACTGCTTTGCAATAGCTCAAGTATCTCACCAGGATTTGATTAAAATCCATGATCCTTTTTTCACTATATCCCTAGAAAGAACAGAATAGTATTTGTGAACAACTCACAGGGAATATTAAAGGAAAGTCCCTGGGAAAGCCAAGAAATTCTTTCTTATTGTTCTCCTTCCCTGTGAAAAATGTTAAGAAATCATTCCAAGATGTTCTCTGCTGTCCAGACATTCAGACTTCTGCAGGAGCAGGCTTCTTTAACAAGTCAGCTAGCCAAATTGCTGTCAGCTCCAATGTCAATCCCTTCGAACTCTCTGTTTCCATAATAAACCCTGACCTGACATGACCACTTCCTTCATGGTTCAGGAGTCATTGAAGAGCTAGTATAAAACAGAGCAGGGTCTCTTCCAAATGCAGCCAATGACTGTGCCCAATTGGGTATAATTACATGTAGACAAGTGTCCTCTTGGGCCTCAGCAGTAGCAAAGAGAGATGCATTTCTACCACGGTACTGGAGCATAAAGGACAGTTCCTTATTTTGTAAGGCACCCAGCTGTAGGATTGGACAACATATCACCACTTAGCCTTTGGACAGCTAACTATTCAAAATCTATATCCTGCCTAGTGTCACATGGCTGAAGAGAGAGTTTTTTTTTTTTTTTTTTTAAGCTCCTGAACTTGGCTAGTTTAGGGCCCCTTTTGCAAAATATCTGGACTTTTGGCACTCAGGCAATGTTTGCTCTCTTTGTAAATTAGTGTTAAATGAAGGAGGGCTGGAATTGAACAGGTACAGCTTCTTTGACACTATTCACGGGAGTGTCATGTTCAAACTGATCAGAAACACTTAACCCTCTGAGCTTTTGAACACTGTACTGGATTGTTCTGGTCCCAGATATGCACTATTTTTCAGTGATAATATGGAAGTTTCTATGATTCATTTTAGGTATTGACTCAGAAGTGGAATAGGGATCAGATTTTGATAAACCATTTAGTTTGGGAAGCTCAAAGTTCTGGCTTTTTCTGACCCCAGGAAATGACATCAAAATCATAAGGCAAGTACATTTGTAGTGCCACAGAGCTTGTTTTATAAATCCTAACAATATCCTGTTTAGCATCCTGCTGAGCCAGCCCCAACATGCCACCTGCCCCTCTGTAAGGCCTTAGGGCCCCACCACTGTGGAGAACTCTGCTAATTTCCAACATGTAGGACCACCTGCAGCACTGCTAGGCAGATTGGTCCCATTTTGCTGCTGTAGCTGCCGATGAGCCATAGTTAAACTGCATAATATTGCAATGATGAGAGGACATTTTCTGGACAGATTTTTTTTTGACAAGTTAGCCTCTTTTCTACATACAGCAGCAAAGGACAGTGAATTTAGTGTCCTCATTACTGTTTAGTTTTAACCAAATAAATTTCATTCTTTTATTTCCAGGAAGTCATACAAGCAAGCAATCTTTCTATCTCTCTGTGTCTCTATCTCTCTATTATCTATCGTCTATGTGTCTCTCTGTAATGTAGTTGCAACAGTCAATTTCATTGCTAATATATGGTTAAATAATAGGATGTGATAGATTTGATTAATATTCAACAAATTTTCATTCTTTTTCTTATATTTATGAAAGACTATATTTTCATTTCATTAACGTCAAGCATTCCATTAAAGCTATTTTCACTGACTAACAAAATGTGAATGGAAATGACAGTCACTGGTTGTGGGATGACCCTTAAGACACATTATGCTTCTTTTAGCCTCTTGGGAACTTTGAACTTCTTCAGAGAGAAATACATATTCTATGTAGCATCATCCAGTTTATCCCCTGAAATAGGGCACACAATTAAACTTGACCTAAAACTTTAAAAAAAAAATGCCCAGTAAACTGTCCACACAGTGTCAAGAATTGTACCTGTAGAATCTTTCTTAAGATGCAATCCACTTACCATGTAATACATTCCTTTAAAGTATATAACTCAATGTTTCAGTGTATTCACAGTTCTATGGATATTGTCACAATTTAACATTAGTACATGAACCATAAAAGAAACCTTGAAACCATGACCTCAAACATTCTTTCTCACCCCTATTCACACTCAACTCTAAACAAAACTATTCTAATTTTTAAAAACTTTAACTTCATGCTTTACTGTACTTTGTTAGTAACTGAATATAATAGACACAAGTTATGAAAGAGACTATAGAAATAATTGTTTTTCTAGTTCTAATTCAGTCATAAATTTCTTTTTCTTTTGGTTTTGATGGTGGCTACATGCATAAAATAAATCTGATACTCAGACTTTAAAAAATTCACAGCTTCTGTTTCCATGCCAATTTTAACTGTTTATATAAGTTTCTGAAGTTGTATATTCTTGGTTTCTTGTTAATTTGGGTGTTTGATGTTTGTAAAGTTGTTTTATAATAAATTTTATAAAAATAAAATTTCCCTATCATTAGGTTTTAGTATAAGTGGAATTATATAATATATAGTATTTTGTGACTAGCTTCTTTCATTAAGCATAATACTTTCAAAGTGTATGTATGTTGTAGTATTGATATTCTGCTCCTCTCCAGAATAAACTAATATTCCATTGTATGAGTATGGAACATTTTATTTGTTCATGTTTTAAATTTTAACTGTCTTTCGGAAGTTACATAATAATAAAGAATATAATAAAAGATTGTGACATATACTGTGTTAGTAAACATTTTAAGTGAAATGTTTTTGTGCAAGAGACTCAGATTCTATTCAACTCAGTATTTTGTATTTTATGATGTTACAAGGAAATGGGAGGAGAAAAGGGAGGGTGGAGTCAAAAAATAAGAGCCATTGGTATGTTTTCTAAGATACTGTTTTTAGAAATTAGCTACAAATATGGAATATTCCAATATATTGTTAGATAAATTAATGTTTTATTAACTAGAACAACTTATTGTTGAATCAAAAAGTAAGTATAACTTAGCCATTCCATTATGGAGTTACATTTTTATTTTGTGACATAACTTCAATTCATTTAATTATTGACAAGATTTAGACAATTGAATAATCCTGTAAAAATCATCACAAATAGCATGAATGATTTTTATTACCTCCATGAATATCTCAACAAAGATATATACCATGATATTAATATTATGGAATAGTGTGGGAAGAAAGGTGCAAAAATAAAGAATGTCATTCTGGTTCCATCTCTTCCTAGAAGTTTGAAGATTGTTTTTACAACTGCCAAAATAATAGCTACATTTATTTGGCATTTTCTTATCCTCCAGTAAACAATGTTCCTAATATTCAAGATATATTTTCCCATTAATTTATCATAGCAGCCTATGAGCCATGCTCCCAGTTCCAAGTTGAAGAAGCCAAGACTAAGCAAGCTTAACTCATCTATTTACGTTAAAGCCTGTAAGTTTCCCTCAAGAACTTTTTGAAAAAGTAATTTTTATTAACCTAATGCAATTGTCATTTTAGAGACTTACTGCTACATAAACTCACTCTTTCTAGTTCTTTCTGAACTCTGGCAGGCTGGTTCAACTCAGCTGTTTTGGCTTAAAACCCTCTCTCAGCTGACTGATTCAATCTGGCTTCTCTTAAAGCTTCTCACTGAATTGCCCTGCTTGGAAGAACTGTCTCTGAATTCCATGAACT
The DNA here is from genome assembly GCA_021653895.1 of Mastomys natalensis. Taxonomy (NCBI): domain Eukaryota; kingdom Metazoa; phylum Chordata; class Mammalia; order Rodentia; family Muridae; genus Mastomys; species Mastomys natalensis. The sequence continues at coordinate 49,868 of JAJTUV010003195.1, forward strand.
GCATTGCACTGCACTGTACTGAACTGTTTAATTAAAAGTCACATTCAAACATGGCTGCTTCTTTCTACAAACTACATTTACCTACATTGTTTGGGATTAAAGGTGTGTACTCTGGGAATGTCTGTATTCCAGCCAGATCAAACTGTAGTCCAGGGTTTGTCTCTGTCTGTGTCAGATCACATTGACCTAGAAAACCTTTGGATGTCATCTTTCCAGAGTAGCCATGTTGCTCGATTAAAATTCCTCTACAGCTTCTGACTTCCAAAGACAAACTGCAACAGATAACCAATGTCTCTAGTCACTAATCATTTATCTACAAAACTCGCACTGTGCCTGTGAGATCTTCCTAGTAGGATGGGACTGTATGTATGAATCGTAGAGAGAGGTTGAGGAAACAAGGAATAGACACAGACTAACTTTATTGAAGGCCTTTTCTAGCTATGAACTCAGGAAGCAAACAAGGTCTATCTTATCATTTTGGTTGCAACTTTCTAGCATGGGATATACTGAAGTTCTCACAAAAAAATCTGGCAAGAGTTTACTAGAACATATCCTCTAAACTCTGTTTCCATTCAATTGTAGTACAGTAGCTTAAAGCTATCTAATTTGGAGCATACCTCCTCGACCTGACTTTTGTGGGAGGATATATCTATGGAAAGGAACAGTGCAGGAGTGCACTCCTCAGGCCTGAGCTTTGCCATTCTTACACAGAATGAACAATGTTGAGCTACTTGTCACATCTAGACCATTCCACCTGGGTATCCATCCCCATGCGCAGTCACCAAAGGTAGACACTGATGTGGGTGTCAGGAAGTGCATGCTGACAGGAGCCCGATACAGCTGTCTCCTTAGAGGTCTGCCAGAGTCTGACATATTCAGAGGCAGATGCTCACAGCTAATCATAAAACTGATCATGGGGTTCCCAATGGAGGAGTTAGACAGAAGACTGAAGGAGCTGAAGGGGTTTGTGGCCCCATGGGGAAAGCAATAATACCAACCAACTAGAGCTCCCAGAGTCTAAACCACCAGCCTGGGAGCACATAGGGAGGGCCCCATGGCTCCAGCTGTATATTTAGGGGAGGATGGCCTTGTGGTACATAGGTGGGAGAGGAGATCCTTGGTCCCATGAAGGCTGGACACCGAGTGTGTGGGAATTTGAGGGTGGGGAGGTGGGAGTGAGGGGGTAGGTGGGGGCACATCCTCATAGAAGCAGGAGGAAGGGGGATAGAATAGGGGGTTCTGGAGTGAGGGGGTGGAATGAGGTAAGGGGATAACATCTGAAATGTAAATAAAATATCCAATTAAAAAAAAAAGAAGAAAGGCAAATGGCTGAGAAGCACTTTTTAAAAAAAGAGCTGGTGAGTACTGTGGGCTTCTGTCTGAGGCAAAGCACTTCTAAGGAAAAGGGTAAAGCACTGAAGGAAATCAGATTACAGCGTTGTGTACTGAGCCTTCCCAGTCAAGTATGAGGCTGAGGAAGGACAAGGATAAAGTAGTAGCACATGTTGACTAGAGAAAACTAAGAAAAATATATAATTTTGAAGTAGCTTTAACAATGTGACTATTTCCTAGAGTTTGGATTTTCTTTTCTTTTTAAAAATACCATTAAGAAGTACTGTTGTTGGTTAAAGTGGCAAAGCAGCATAGTGATAAGATAGATAACCTCGAGGTTAAATAGTTCTTTCTATATCTCTCTATATGTATTTTCTGTTTATTTATGTATCAGTATAAAATAGGGATTTCAAAAGAGGCAGATGCATGAAATGTAGACACCCATGGAACAGAAGCAAACCCATGAATGGTACCAGGTAAGAATGAATATAAATGAAGGATGGAAAGGAGGCAGCAAATGAAGACGCCGGACAAAACAGGGAGCAGGAGATTTAGAGAAAGAGTGGAGTTGAAGATGTTAAGGAAACCATGTAAAAGTAATTTTTATTTGCCTGTTTTAAATATCTCAGATGCTTACTGCCTCAGTGTGTTAAGCTAGACCTAGAACTGGAAGCTTCTAGCCTCCATAAGATCTAAACTAGGCGCAGAATGTGGTCAGCCTCTGAGAATTACTGTTGAATAAGTCCAGCCCTTCCTAATTTTTTCTGAACTCTATGGGCTGTTTTGAATCAGCTGCTTTGGCTCAAACTCCTCTCCAAGCTGACTGATTCAATCTGGCATCTCTCTTTCTGCTTCTTCTGAATTACTATGCTTGACCTCAAATTAACTAGCAATCTGTTCTAATCTTCTGGCTCCCTCTCATTCTCTGGCTCCTTCTCTCTTTACCTGTGTCTAGCTTGGTTTCTTTTCAACTGGTCTCTGCTCAATTTTCTCAGTCAAACTGTTTCTTTCTTTCTGCATGCTCTCTAAGTAGATTCACTTTCTTTTCACTTCTACTGATACTTGGGCATATCTTATTCTGTCAAATCTTTCTCTCTTTTGTCAGTTTTTCTGTTATTCAATTAAACATTACTTTTAAACATGGGTTCTTCCTTCTACAATCTAATTTTACTTCCTTGTTCAGGATTAAAGGTGTGTGGGTCTGTATTACAGCCAGAGAGATTAAGGTGTGTGCTTAGGGTTGAGCCATACCACATATATATGTATGTATGTATTATGTATGTATGTATGTATGTATGTATATATGTATGTATTTATGGTAAATAACACAATCTTGGGGTTCACAGTGTGAGCAAATATCCTGCAACATGGCCTTCTGCTATTTCTTCTTTACAAATGGAATTTTTTATTCTCTGTAGTTTGATAAAGGTTGTGGCCCTCAAGATGAACACTTTCAAGGGGCCTGAAAATTATTTTACAATAATAGAAATACATCTGTTTATCTCTACTTTCATACTGCCAGATAAAATGCATATTACATAATGGGCACCAAATTCACTGAATGAGTAATCAACAAATGAATTTTTACATATTTGACTGAGAATAAGCCTTTCATTGGATAGTCATCTTTGTTTTTTGAGAAGTATCTCTAAGCTATAATTTCAAAGCAATCATTATGGAAGTTGGAGGAGGAAATTAACCAAAGCTAACCGAACTTATCTGATAACTTACAGTAAAGATTTACACAACAGGTATGCTAGGTGCCTGAGGCCATAGCCCATCAGGAGCAGTGACTAGAAGTAACAATAATAAACCTACCATGTATTTTCAGTAATCAGTAACTGTATGGAAAGTCTGTTTTCATTCAAGATGCATATATGGGTTATTTCAAAGCACAAGAATTCATTCTGAATTTCAAATCACAACAATTCTGAGGTCTTCATCTGGTTCTGCTGCCACTGCAGGTTTTCACAGTGGGACAAGCAGATTTCATTCTTCACAAAGATTCTAATTTTCCAACCTTCTCAGAAAATGGCCCACTTAGTCATTATGTTTGAAGAAGAAACAGATAGTTCTGCAGTAGAAAAAAAAAAAGTAACTCTGCCAGGCATGCCCCTGTTTTTTATGTACTGGGTTGAGTGTGGGGAGCAGAGGTTTGAAAAAAGAGCCATAAACAAGTTCCAGAATTCACATTGTCTTCCTGTATTTACTTCACTTTTTTGCTTGCGTATCTATGTGTCCAGGAGATTTTAAATAACCAATTATGCTGAACAGCCTCAGCAAAAAATCCAGCAGAGATGATGTGCATGTTAAGTTTTCAGCATTCCTTTGCATCCTTCCATAAGCAGCACTTCCTACAAGTTTAATGCCCAGGATGTGTTCTTTTTGTTTGCTTCTTCTTCTCCTTCTCCTTCTCCTTCTCCTTCTCCTTCTCCTTCTCCTTCTCCTTCTCCTTCTCCTTCTCCTTCTCCTTCTCCTTCTCCTTCTCCTTCTCCTTCTCCTTCTCTTCTCCTTCTCCTTCTCCTTCTCCTTCTCCTTCTCCTTCTCCTTCTCCTTCTCCTTCCCCTTCCCTTCCCCTTCCCCTCCTCCTCCTCCTCCTCCTCCTCCTCCTCCTCCTCCTCCTCCACCTCCTCCTCCTCCTCCTCCTCCTTCTTCTTTTTCTTCTTCATTTTCTTAACTTCCATTTGATAGTTTTCCCACACTCCCTAAAGATTTTCTTACTACAAATAAAAGAGCTTAATTATTTCCATAATGGAAGGATTAGAGTTCCCATGAGCTTTTTTTTTTCTTTAAAAATCATTGTTGATACAATAAAATGCAAGTAATTCACGACCAATACTGCTGCTCATGGAGGGATTGGAGTAAAAACTGAAAGGTAAGAAATATATAAAAAGGTACCTTTTACGAAGTGCTATTATTGGCTGCTAACATCCAGGTCAGGGCCAGGGAGAATAAATTAGTGAGGTAAAGCTGTAATACAATAACTGATGCTCATGCAGCCTTTTTCATTGTTGTTGTTGTTGTTTATGCAATTTCCACTGCACCATTTCAAGATATGTCTAGGTAAGTTATATAACAGCCTCCCAGAGAATTTCATTTTGTTGTAGTTACAGCATTTCAGACATGCTTTGCATGTGTGTTGCTTTTATTTGCTGGTTGCATAAAGCTAAGTTAATCTTTTTAGCTTTGAATGATTTTGGATATGCCTTTTGGTTCTTTTTTTTTTTTCTTTTTGATTTTGGGGTGGTATTTTTTTTGTCTGAAATCCACTTGTATCTGCTTGTACTCTCTCCCTCTGTCCCCCACCTATCTCATCCCTCCTATTCCCATCACCATCTCCTCTCCAACCCAGTCCCATCTGTCCATCCACCAACAACTTCTAATATATTTACTATTTTCCCTTCTAAGTGAGATTCAAGCATCACACCTTGGGCGTTCCTTGTTCCATAACTTCTATGGTTCTGTGAATTGTAGCATGGTATACTGTACTTTATGACTAATATCCACTTATAAATCAGTACACATCATGTTTGTCTTTCTGGAGCTGGGTTATCTCACTGAGGATGATCTTTTCTAGTTTACACATTTGTCTGCAAATTTCAGGATGTCAGTGTTTTTAATGGCTGAGTAATAGTCTATTGTATAAATGTTCCATATTTTCTTTATCCATTCTTCAGTTGAGGGACATCTCGGTTGTTTCCAGTTTCTGGCTATTAAAAATAATGCTGCTGTGAACATAGTTGTACATAGTTTGTGTTATGGAGGAGCTTCTTTTGGGTATATGCCGAGAAGTGGTATAGCTCAATCTATAGTGAAGATAGATCTATTCCTAGTTTTCTAAGAAACTGACAAATTGATTTCCAAAGTGGTTATACAAGTTTGCCCTCCCATCAGCAACAAAAGGGTGTTCCTCTTGCTCCACATCCTTGCCAACATGAGCTATTACTTGAAGGTGTTTTTGCTTAGCCATTCTTTCATGACCCAGGAGTCATTGAGTAGAGTTTATTCATTGCCTATGAGTTTGTAGGATTTTTTGTTTGTTTGTTTGTTTCGCTTGTTGTTAAGTCCAGCATTAGTCCATGGTAGTCTGATAAGTTACAGAAGTTATTACAATTTTATTGTATCTATTGAGCCTTGCTTTGTGATTGAGTATATGATCATTTTTAGAGAAGGCTCTGTGATCCTGAGAAGAAGGTATATTTCTTTGTGTTTAGATGAAATATTCGGTAGATATGTTAGAGCCATTTGATTCACAATCTATTAGTTTCTTATTCCTCTGTGGGGTACAGGTTGCCTCCAAGTGGAAGTTAAGTTCTCCAGTGGTGCAGTTACAGTTCATACATGGCCTTGAAAAGCCTTTTGCATGATTCTCTCAGTGACTCATGATTCAGTGAGTTTAGCCCCACCTGAGGGATAATGATGACCGAGGCCTCCACACAGCGGTGGGTGGAATAATGATGGACTGTGCCTCAGCACAGCGGCTGGTGGATGCTCGTGGGAAAAACGTATCTGCTGGCTTCACTAGCAGGCTAAGCCGGCTGGACCACTGCGATCTCAGCATGCTGGCAAACGGGTAAGTGGGGGTGGTGGGTGGCTCTGATGGTTCCTGCCAAGCAGCTGGACAGGAGACGGTGCCAGACTCTTGCAACCGGCAATCTCACTCAGTTTGGGTTTAACGGGGGCTAGGGGGTGGCTGGGACTGCAGGTGAAGAGGGAGTAGGGTAGAGGGAGGCCCCTGGGCCCGAGAAAGGGGTCGAACTTGCTGGCTCAGACTATGGACAACCAGGCCCTTTGTTCTTAGGAAGTACTGAGGCCCCATTGTTTGCCATGTGGGAAAAGCTTGGAGGTCGCAGATCCTGGCCTGCACACGCCAGGAAAGGAAAGGGAGGGTCCAAAGGGAAGCCTTGCGACCAGCCCCAAAAAGGGATTCAACTATTCAAAGGGTTTGACTTCTGAGCGATGGCTATTCGACTACTTGTTTAGTTTCCGTGAAATCAGGCAATGTCATGTAGAGGGACCATGTTGGTTGTGGCAAATTGTTTGGAAGAAAGCTTGGCTCCCCACGTGACCAATAGACTTTCCATGTGGCCGGTCCCTAACATGCTAACCTGGATTCCAAAGGGCTGTAATGCTGGCGACTGCAGCCCAAGACACTGAGAAGTGTCCATAGTTCCAAAAGGGTTTTACTTTCAATGGCAGATTGGTAGAATGGATCTGGATGTACCCCCGTGAAACTCAGGACAGACCTAAGTTAAATAGAGAGGGAGAAAGGGGGGGGGTGGTTTTTTGGAAGAATGCTTAATTGGCTCCACCCTCTGACCATTATTAGTATGTAAATCTCTCTAGGGCCTTGAGGACCTTTAGTCATCCCTCTACCTGTGCACTTTGGGAGGGACTGTAATGACCTACGTGACTGAACAATGTAGGTCCCTGGAGGCTAGGGATGAAGTGTCAGGACCCTGGGTTCTGGGGACATGGCCGACACACCTGCCCATTTCTCCCTTTGGAGTCTCGGGGTTTCCAGACTCATGGCCCGGCCAAGAACCACTAACCCTTACTCAGTCCCACATTCCTCCATTTACTTTCTGTCTGGATGACCTATCCATTGGTAAGAGTTTAGGTGTTGATGTCTTCCCCTATTAACGTCCTTGGGTTTGAGTTTTCCTTCTAGTATCTTCTATAGGGATTAGATTTGTGGATATATGTTGTGTAAATTTGGTTTTGTCATGGAATATCTTGTTTTCTCCATCTATGGTGATGGGAAAAATTTTGTTATTGTAGTAGTCTGAGGTGCATCTGTACTCTCTTAGAGAAAAGCAAGAGTGCCCAAACCTTTCTGGCTTTTAGTCTGTCTGTTGAGAAGTTGGATGTATTTCTACTAGGTCTGCCTTTATAAGTTATATGGCCTTTTTACCCTTGTAGCTTTTAATATTCTTTTTTTGTTCTATACATTTAGCGTTTTTGATTATTATCTAGAAGGATTTTCTTGTTGGTCAAATCTATGTATTGTTCTGTAAGCTTCTTACACATTTATAGACATCTCTTTCTTTTAGGTTGGAATTTTTTTTCTTCTATGAATTTTGTTGAAAATATTTTATGAGTGTTTTGAGTTGGGAATCTTGTCCTTCTTCTCTTATTATTCTTAGGTCTGGTCTTTTCATAGTGTCCCAAATTTCCTGGATGTTTCGTCAGAAACTTCTTAGATTTAACATTTTCCTTGACAGAGGTATTGATTACTTCTATATTATCTTCTATGCCTAAGATTCTCTCTTCCATCTCTTTTATTCTGTTGGTGATACTTGCATCTGTACTTCCTGTTCTTTTACCTAGATTTTTCCATCTGCAGGCTTCCTTTAGTTTGTGTTTTTATTTATTATTTCAATTGATATTTTAGGTCTTGAACAATTATATTCATTTCCTTCACTGGTTTTTATTGTTTTTTTCTTGTATTTCTTTAAGACATCTCTTCATTTTCTCTTTAAAGGTCTCTATCATTTTTAAGATTGAATTTAATGTCATTTTCTTGTGTTTCAGTTGTGTAAGGATATCCAGGGCTTGCTATAGTAGGATAGCTGGCCTCTGGTGGTACCATATTGGCCTGTCTCTTGTTGATTGTGTTCTTATGCTGGCCTTTTGCCATCTGGGTTTCGTGGTTGTTGTAGGTTTTATGCTAATTTCTGAGTTTATACTTGTTGGATTTTTTTAAAAGATTTTTTCCTTGGTTTCTGTTTACTTTCTGTTGTCTGGCCTGAGTTTTTGGGGCTCTGGTGACTAACAAGTCTTCCAGTCCAGTAGTGTGCCTCTCCTGGGATTTTTGTGGCCTACATGGCCTATAGTGTTTTGGATGCTAACTTTGCCTTTGAGATACCTAGTACCGGTATAGCGTAGGGTTCTGGTACCAGCATGGCCTTCTGGAAAGCAGATGGAGTTGTGGTCCAGAAAATGGAGTCCGTGGGATGGGGTGAAGTTTAAGGTTGTTGGGTGTGTTTTAAAGAAAGTTGGTAGAAAAGGGCTTTGGGGTAGGATATTACCTGCTTGTCCTTAGTGCCAACAGGCCTCCAGGAAAGCAGTCAGAGTTGTGTGCTAGACAAAGGAGTGGAGGTGACAGAGTGCATTTCCCTGCTATTTGGTGTGATTTAAGGGGACTAGGAGGCAAGGCCTTTGAGGGTGGGTCTTACTTGGTTGTCCCAAAAATTAGGCAGATTTGTGGACCAGAAAATGGAGGGTAGGAGATAAGATCCAGTTTACCACTGTTGGGTGTACTTTAAGGAGACTTCCTATCCTTTGATTTTTCATACAAATTCTGAAGTTATTATTTTCCTGGAATGATCCGCCTCCTATTTCTACTCTCAAATGAAGGCCCAGTAACCTTATTTGCAGGAAGAAAGAGAACCGAGGTTGCGAAGTGGGTGTTTTCTGGAGGTGGTAAAATTTGATGTCAAGGTACAACAGAACTAACTTTGTGAGTCTCCAGGAAACCAGGTCATTATGGTCCAAGCATAGTTTTTGCTATCAAACCCCGAAAAATTATGTCTGTGTTAAATTTTACTACAATCATTTGGAACTTATGACACTAAATGTTTTATAGAATTCTGTTTTATTCAGCAAAAATATTTCCGTTTCACAATCCATTCTATTCTTCAAGTCTTGAGAGTCAATAATTGTTTTAATACTTTAAATTCTTATTTTAAATGCTCATATTTGTTTATTTTAATATTTTGTAAATTCTTTAAGGATTTCATACAATTATATTTTGATTATATTTAACCCCAAACTCCTCCCACATCCACCCCATCCATATCCTCTCAACTTTATGTCTTTTTAATTTTTTTGGTATCAAATCCAATTTATATTGCCTATACATATGTTTAGGTATGTGGCTATCCTACTGTAGTGTACATAATAATCACCATGTTCTTAAAAACAAACAAACAAACAAAAACCTCTTTTCTTCAGCTATTGATTACCAAGTTCCTGAACTACAGTAGGACAATGTGTCCATCAACCACAACACCACAATGGAATGTGTTTTATGTGAGCTTGTGCAAGTCTGTGGGATGCGGTCACAATTGATGGAAGTTCTTATGAACAACTGACCTGTTATGTCCCGGAAAACAGTATTTCAAGTCATCCCCACCAATTGTGACTCTTGTTAATCTTTCTGCTTCTTCATCTGAGACAATACCTGAGGTTTGGAAGGAGGGGTGTCATTTGATGGGCCCATTTAGATCTGAGCACTCTACAGTCTCTCATTCTTTACACTTTGACCAATTGTGGGTTTTTGTGTTAATCAACATCTACTGCAAAAGGAGCTTCTTTGATATGAATTAACAGATGAATTAATTTATGGGGAAAAAACAGTAATTCATTAGGACTTTGTTTAATACTATGTCCATTTAGCAGAGTACTAGTAGTAGGTTCATCACTAAGAATTATGACCTTTCTAGGAGATAGGCTCCTGGATTTTGATAACTGTGTTTCATGGTGTGGGTTTCATAATTGAAAATTGGATTTATATACAATCCAAAAGTGATGGGTTACTCCCAGAAATTTTTGCCACTATTTCTCCAATAAAACCCTCCCTCTTGCCAAACTTGTCATTATTGTAGCTTTCAGAGTTCACCTCTGGGTAAGTTTATGATTATCTTCCTCCTTTAGTATGCATAGCACCTTCAGGACTATAAAAGCTAACCAATAAGAATGGAGGAATGACAAGGAGATCAGTACCAACTTGAAACTTCCATGTTCCATGACTCAAGTATATGTTATCTTTAATAATAGGGATTTACTATCAAGTTCTTAAAGAGTACCAAGAGGGTTATAAACAGTCTATGATGTTTGAGTCGTCTATGGGACATCATGTCTAACTATTCCAAAAGAAGTAATCCATACCTGAAATTCATCTTTTTCATGTTAGTTTGTATTGTATGGTATGGATATTGTCACCCTGTTACACAATAGCTACATTTAAATTTGTATATGTACATTTGTATATGTAATAAATATATTTTAGGAAGCCTCTTTAATAGACTTTTATATTATATTTTGAGAATGTCTTTAGTGATAGTTATATCTTCATGTATGCTCTTGTCTGCTCTGTTAGTCACACCCCTTCATACACCATGTAATCATTCCTTTCCATTATTTTCCTTTTTCCCTTTATATCACTGTGTTTCTCCTGTCCCTTAAAATCAAGAGGCCCATATCATGGCCTCTTATAAGTTTCCTGACATCTGTGAGTGTGATGGCTTGTATATGCTTGGCCCAGGGGGTGGCACTATATTAGAAAGTGTGGCCTTGTTGGAATAGGTGTTTCACTGTGGGTATGGGCTTTAAGACCCTAATTCTAGCTGCCTTGAAGTCAGTATTCTGCTAGCAGCCTTCAGATGAAGATATAGAACTCTTAGCTCTACTTGAACCATTCCTGCCCAGATGCTGCTACTCAATTGGAATGAATAGAAGCAGTGGGTTTAATTGTGTCCTGAGATAGCAAGGGCTAGGTATCAGCATTGAATCACCGAGACAAAGTGATCTCTGTTCAAATTCCTGACCCTCTGTATATTATCTCCTGTTTCCTCCCCCATACCTGATTATGTCTTCCTTCCTCCCCTACCCTTCCTCTCTTTTCCTCAAGTCCTTCCCACCCTCTACCTCCCCCTTTCTAAGAAGGACTGAAACATTCACACTTTGGTTCTTCCTTCTTGAGCTTCATGTGGTCTTTGAATTGTATCTTGGGCATTCTGAGCTTTTGGGCTAATATCCACTTATCAGTGAGTGCATACCATATGTGTTCTTTTGTGACTGGGTTTTCCTTACTCAGGATGGTGTTTTCTAGTTCCATACATTTACCTAAGAATTTCATAAATTCGTTGTTTTTAATAGCTGAGCTCCATTGTGTAAATGTACCACATTTTCTGTATCCATTCCTCTGTTGAAGGACATCTGGGTTCTATCTAGGTTTTGGCTATTATAAGTAAGGCTGCTATGTACATAGTGGGGCATGTGTCCTTGTTATATGTTGGATAATCTTTTAGGAAATATGGGGACAAAGGGTGGAGCAGAGACTGAAGAAAAGGCCATCCAGAGACTGCTCTACCTGGGAATCCATCCCATACACAAACACCAAACCTAGATACTACTGTGGATGCCAAGAAGTGCTCGCTGACAGGAGCCTGTTTTAGTTGTCTCCTGAGAGGCTCTGCCAGAGCCTGACAAATACTGAAGAGATGCTCACAGCCAACCATTGAACTGAACATGGGACCCCAATGGAGGAGTTAGAGAAGAACTGAATGAACTGAAGAGGCTTGCAACCCCATAGGAAGAACAATAATATCAACCACCCAGACCCCCCAGAGCTCCCAGGGACTAAACCATCAACCAAAGAGTACACTTGGAGGGACCCATGGCCCCAGCTGCATATGTAGCAGATGATGGCATTGTCTGATATCAATAGGAGGAGAATCCCTTGGTCCTGTGAAGGTTTGATGCCCCAGTGTAGAGGAATTCAAGGACAGGGACCTATATAAAAGTGTCTTCTTACTAACTGAGCTCCTAGGAGAGAGAGAGAGTATCTAGAAAGGTTCAGTAGTTGAAGGTGCTGGTGAATTAGAAGGTGCTGGCAAATTATTAAGCCAATTCCAAATTCTTAAAAATTCATCCTTATACTTCTGCTCCTCTAGAACCACTCCTGGTATCAACTCTGTCTTAGGGTTTTACTGTTGTGAATAGACACCGTGACCAATGCAAGTCTTATAAAAGACAGAAATTAATTGAGGCTGGCTTACAGGTTCAGAGGTTCAGTCCATTATCATCAGGGCAAGAGCATGGCAGAATCTGGGCAGACATGGTGCAGGCAGAGCTGAGAGTTTCTACCTCTTCATCTGAAGGCTGCTAGCAGAATAATGACATCCAGGCAGCTAGGACGAGGGTCTTAAAACCCAGTGACACACCTATTCCAACAAGGCCACATCTAATAGTTCCATCACCTGTGCCAAGCATATATAAACCATCACAGTGGGTATTCCAAGTAAAATACAAATGCCTAACAATTCAAAGCTAACATGCAGAAATGAGAGAAAATATGGAAAATATGTCACGTTTATCTTTTGGGGTCTGGATTACCTCCCTGAAAGTGATTATTTCCAGCTCCATGCATTCACTGTGAATTGCATAATTTTGCTTTTATTAAATGAAGATAATGATTTTAAATTTTATGTGGTTTGATCATCTTTGGTAAATATACAAGAGCAAGTTGACTTCAATGATTTCAACTGCTGTCAAGTGACAAGCTGGAATATTGTCCACTTCTATGATACTTCCAATTTCCTATGATTTCTTAGGTGATGATAGAACTTTTCTTTGAGTGGTAGCATGATAGTGAAGAATGCAAGTGTGTGTCACATATGTATATTAAAGTGCAATTTCAGTGTGTTTAAGAAAAAACAACACACATCCAAAAAACTAATAACAAAAACAACAAAAATAACAACAAAAACTAAATCTGAATAAAAAATTACAATTTTTTTAAACTTGGGCCATGCAAAAACTCCTAAATGATTTATCTATCTCCATGACAATTGTACTAATCTTCCCTCAATGGCTGGGTCCATAATTTGACTTTAGACTCCATTTGAATACGCTCACTGTTCTGTCTTCAACCATTGTCTTTCTTGTTTCTTTCCCTAGGCTGTGATATCTAACGTCTTTTGCAAGAAGCAACTTGCTATTTTATATCTTCAAAAAATGATATTTTTTTCTCTCTGTAAAAATTTAAGGTAGGAAAATTTCAAATATGGAGAAAACGAAGAGTATAATGTTATGTATAAACACACAAACACACAAAAGTTAGAGATAGAGATAGTTATAGATATAGATATAGATATATAACTGAGATTAAACATCATTTATTATTTGGAATTTATTGTATACAATAAAAATGATCAGTTCCTCAAATATTATAGAAATAAAAACTTTCTCAGTGCTTGAAGGAAACCTGGTCCATGTTTATATGCATGAATGAAGACTAGAATACTGGCTCAACTTGATTTTCACATGCATTGGTCCATTCAAGTTTTTCTATTTCTGTCTTCTGAGTCATTTTGGTAAGTTATATTTTAAGTAGGTTTCATATACACATGTATTTTTAACAAGGAAAAGACTCCATTTAAATTTCCATATTGATTGGAACAAAACGTTCAGGATTTTCCCTATGATTTTTTTTAATTCCTTTGCTTTAGATCTCTTCTCCTGCAGTTCTTCCAAATGAATGCAGAAAGTAGAACAGAGAGTGGGGAGAATTATGTCTTTGTTAAGGAGCTCACAGAAAAATGGCCACTGTTGAACATTGTAAGTTGGGAATTTGTTTCTAATAAAACTCCTACAGGAACAGAAACACTCAATTTGCAGTAATCACACATAAATTTGGCTCACTAGGAGTGTTCAGTTGTGTGGGTTTCTAAAGATTTAATTATTTAAACAAGCAAGACCTTATATTTAGGTTTTATTTCTAATAATGAATTAATTATACCGGAATATCCGAGTGGCTGATTCTTCCCAGCATGCGTGCATTAATGTAGAAAATACATTTATTTTTCTTTCACTGATAACAGAATGAAAGGTCATAGTTTCCAAAACGTCTTATTCCAGATAATTCATGCTTGGCTATGGCATTCTCTATTCCATATGTGGGTGGTAAATAAGTGTATCATTTTGGCTTTGATTTCCCTGTAGAAAGAATATCAAGTAATATAGCAAAAAAAAATTAAACATATTCTTTAAAAATCTTCTATTAAATCTTTAAAAAGTTCACATAATCTTGTTTTATAGACTAAGATGTGTGAAGAATATTTATTGTTCAAAACCTACTTCAGGTTGTATTTCAACATGTATGTACACAAGCCCTACAAAGGCAAGCTTTCCTAGGATCTAACAATAACCAATTTCAGCTTAATAATCTGTGCAATGCTTAAGGTGTCATACTGGGTCCCAGATGCTATGAGTTAGTAATATAGAAGGAAGAAAATAAAGTGTATGATAAGGTATATTTTAAAATTTTATTTTAGATTTATTTAATTTAAATGATGTATGTTGGTCTTCTGTCTACACATATGCATGCTAAACATATGTGTGCCTGGTTCCTGTGGTGAACAGAAGAAAGCATCAGATACCTGGAATTGACATTACTGATAGTTGTGAGCGGTCATGTTCATGTTGGGAATAGAACCCAGATCCTATACAAAAGCAGCCAGTGCTCTTAACTCCTAAGCCATGTTTTTACCCCTTAAGAAACATTTTCAAGAACTTGGTAATAGACACTCTGCCAGGTTCTTTACTGATAATATTTTATCTTATCTTCCCAGCAACCTTTTAAGATTAGAATTTGTATTATCTTTGGTTTTGACCCCTGATGAAATTGAGGTTCACAGAGTAGAAATGCTTTTCTCAAAGTGCTAGTGCCAAGCCTTGGATCTATCTTTCCTGTATTCTAAACCCTGTATTCCTATCCTACATAATTTTCTCACTCTCATGATGAGGAAAAAGTAAAAGTATGAGACGCAAGATGATTTGATTAGAGTTAAGGTGAATTTCTGTTCTATAAAAATAGTATTTGTGAACCATAGACACTTTTTTCATACACTAACTTGTGGAAAAACTCATCTGAACTATAGGGTGGACTTGCTGCCACTTTTTACTGATCCTCATTTTTGTTGCTTTAAATTGTTTCACAGATTATTCTTTGAAACAAAGTTTCATCTGCTTCACAGTGTGGAGACACCTTGCCAAGGACTTTGTTCTCTACATTGTTTATTACTTTCTTTGTCATCAGTTCCAGCTCCCTGCAAATCTCATACTCATATTCATCTTAAAGGAGGACTACACTGAAACCACAGAAACATGTGGGCTCTGAAAGTAGAGGAAAAATGGGAATCAAAGCCATTGAACAAGAGAAAGGATAGAATGGCTGATTCACATGTTGAACATTCTAGAACACTACTTACTCTCTTCTCTGCAGAGGTCAACCTTATCTTCCACAGAATGCATTATATAACTACAACTGTGCAAGGTAAGCATTCAGAAAGAAGAAAGATTTTTGGATGATGATGATGATATTCATGGTAATAATGATGATGATAATATTCATGGTAATAATGATAATGATGATGATAATAATAATAGCAGCCACAGCTATCATGTTCTGGGTGCCTCTCTCTTTCAGCTGTTCATCAGAGCTATTGATAGATACTGTCTCAATTAATCTGTCATCAGTCCTGTAAAACACATACTATTATTGACCCAATTTTATAGCTATAGAAACTGAGGTGGAGAAGGATAAATCAATGTGCTAAGTTCATGCAGGAAATAGCTGACCTAGGCTCTCATTCCTGACAATCTGTTTCCAGAGCATGTCCTGGCATAAACTTTGATACCCATTATATTGAAGCTGGTTGGCTTTGAGCATAGTATCTATTTCACTGAACTTTGTCTTCTTCCTTTATGAAAACAAATGGCTGTCATGGGGCATTGCAAAACAAGGTAGTGCCTAGCTCACAGTAAAGGTTCAATAAATATTTAGTTTCCTTTTCTTTCCGACTATCCATTTGTGGCCAGGTTTTCTTAAACTGTGCTTAAGAGAATATCCTGGTCAGAATTACCTAAGGTACTTATTAAAAATGCAATACTAGCATTTCTTATACTCAAGGATATTCAATTCGTAGTGAGATTTGATATGGTTAAATAAGCAAAGTTAAAAATTTAATGCCATTTTCTAGCAAGTAGCAAATAAAAAGAAATTGCTAAGTACTCTTTGAATTTTGAACAGATGTAGTGTTCTGGCCACCTGAATCAACTTCACAAAAATGTGAACTTAATACATAAATCTGACTGAATATTATAGCATCATCATTATCATCATCCAAGCCAGTTTTGCAAATATTTTATTACATAGATTTATAATGTACTTACACATTTCTAGTTCCACAAAAATATCTAAGATGTGCAAAATTATTAATAATATAGGGGTCACCTCTCTTTTGTGTTTCTAGAGTTCTAGAGTAGCACCACATATATTTACAAATGTGTATATAGAAATACTTGTAGTTAGAATGTACATGTGTTATGTGTACATACATATGCTGATATACATGCAAAGAAAAAGATTACTCTAAGAACAAATTTAACTGAACTTGTGGTGGGGGTCACTACTTGTACCCCAAGCCAGGTCCAGCTAATCAACCTCAATAAGGTAATTAGAGGAGCCAAATTAAAAAGTGGAAAGCAGGCAAAGGAGATGAATTCAAATAGGGTTATGTTAGGGAGATGACAGTGACTAGAGAACTTCCCAAATCGCTCCAGGGTCCTAAAGTGAGATAAATGTTTGAATATCTAGCCATAGATATACACATCTAAACAGTCTTTGTTTGGGTGCAGTACCACCCACCCTTGTCATCATTGTATGGCCTTCAGTCTCATCCTATAGGATAGTTTCGCAAGTGATAGGAACTGTGTGAAATGTCTTTTGGGAGAAAATTTCCCACTCTGGCTGGTACTTTTCCTGTCACCCTGCATGATACTCCAGAGTATATAAACTGATAACATAACCCTTCCATGGTATGAATACAGGAAAGTTTCTTTCTTTTTTTTTTTTTTTTAATTAGGGATATGAGAGAATAGGCAGAGGCATCTGGAAAGGTCAGGAACAGAGGGAGAAAGTAATATACTGAGCATGGCCAGCCATGACAGAAGCAGGAGGAGAATGTAAAGAGAGTGAGAGAGGAAAGTGGAAGAGAAGGAGGAGGTAGAAAAGGAGAAAGGGGGAGGGAGAGAGAGAGGAAGGGAGAAAGAAGAGGGTGAGCACATAGCCAAAGTAGTAGGGTTATAAAGAGAACAGATATGTGCCAGGAAGAGAAAGAAGATCTTGAACTGTAAGGACTGTAGTGCAGGAGAGGAGATGGGAAGATCTGGAATGTACCATGGACTTTAAAATGTATAACAGACACTGAGGGGGCCTGGAGGTCAGTAGGCACATTAGTATGCTAATGGAAACCATGTATAGCCATTTGTCCTTCTGCCTTTTAGAATTTGGGGAAATGGAGTTTCCTTTGGACTTGGCATGGGGTAATTTACATTTCTTTGGGGTCCATTGTTTCAATAGTCAGATCATCAAATTGAAAGACACAATTATCTTTTTAGTATATCTTCATTTCTGCTAGGCCTATTACATAAACACTTCACCCTGATAAATACACACCTTCAGAAAGGCACAGCTAAGAAGAGAATTGCTTTACATAAAATAAATAAACTTTACAGGAGAGGTGGTGTCTGGAAGCAAGAGGCAAAGCTCTCCTTCTTTAGTTAACCTTCAGAAAGTCACCTGATTCCTTCATGTCTATAAAGGGTTCGCCAAAAGTCAAAAGAAGGGAAAAACAGCAACATTTAGGACAGGGTCTTTTCTAAATTGGATGTTGCCCTGACTTCGCTATTCATTTATTACCTACCAAATAAAACAAAGGTTTGAGAGGCACTCCTCATCAGTTTTAAACAATAAATTAAGGTATGGTCAAGTTATAAGGCAGATTTGAAGCTGCTAACATCCCACTCCTTCTCAATCTTAATGTGTAGCTGAATTACTGGGGGAATCTTGTTAAAATGCAGACTTTGATTCAGTAAGTCTGGGGTCGATGTGGGAGATTCTGCATTTCAAACAAGCATTAGGTAGCATTACTGGCCGAGGACCTAACCATAAGTAACAGAGCTATAGTCCATGTTGTGAATTCCTTATCTTATCTTCTACTTGTCAAGCTGACTTTGATCATTCCCATTCATCTCTGGCTCTTTTCATCAAAGTAAGTGAATAGAAATCTGAATTGTCCGAAGGTGTAATTAAATATGCAAATACCCCTAAGTAAATACACACTTAAGTTTGAAAACCAGTGCTGGAAGAAAAACATTGACTAGAAATCATTCCCATGTGGGAGACAAGCCTCAATTCCCCAATTTACTACAGGTCAGTAGTTCTTAACCCAGCAACACATTATGATCAGCCAGGGAGACATTAACAACAACAACAAAAAGCAAACATTCTGATCCTTTCCCAATTAAACTGGGCCCTCTGGGGTGGACCCTGGGCATCCGGTTTGCAGAAAAGCTCCCCAAATTATTCTCATATATAGAACAAGCTAAAATACAGTTCTAGAAATAAATTGTTATTTTTGTTTTAACTTAGAATTTCTAAGTGTATTGATAAAAAATTCCATATTTGCTGGAATTTCCCTATGTTTTTTTATTCTTGCTATCTTAATTCCTTTTTAAGGCCTTTTCATAAGCTCCCTTCATTCTTAGAGCACTCATTGGCCTTGTATTCCCCCTACCTAAGATTTCCTGTTACAATGAATCACTGATCCCATGTGTCCCTGGTTTTGTTTCTTCATCAGAAGCTAATGTGGGTCCCATCTTCTATGATCCATTTTCTTTCCCTTTCTGGTGATAAAAAGAGGTTACCCAGAAAAACAATCCTAGGTTTTTATTAGTTCCTTTTTTATTGCTGTAATGAAACAGTATGACCAAAGCAAGTTATAGGCAGGGGTGAGGGGAGGTGTTTACTTTGGTTTAGGGTTCCATGGGTTAGAGTTCTTGATGGTGGCAGGAAGGCAGCAGGTGGCAGGAATTGGATTCTGAGAACAAAAGCTGGGGGCTCACAAATTCATCTGCAAGTGGGAAGCCAAGTTAGCTAAGGTTGCCACCAGTGACTTCCTCTAACAAGACCACAACCCTAAGCCTCTCAAACATTTCCATCTATTGAGGACCAAGTGTTCACATGCACCAATGACATTCTCCTCCAGAACAACATAAATATGGTTCCCCTCTTCAGTCTCACAGTCCTTTTGTAAGGGGCCTGTCTGAAATGAAGACATCCTAAGGAGATAATCTGTGTCCCTCAATTTGAGAGAATGGCCCAGAAAAATGATGGGTCAGTCAATGATGGGTGGGAATCAGAAGACTTCTTAGATATGCATATTCTTAGCCTTCTATAGTTTTACCTCACTTCAGAATATTGAAGATGGAGTTGGTGGTTGGGTGGGGAGTGGGGTTGGGCTAATCACTGTATTTGTCATTCTTCCAGATCTCATCATCCACATTAAAACTCTCTCTCTCTCTCTCTCTCTCTCTCCTCTCTCTCTCTTTCTCTCTCTCTGTCTCTCACGCGCGGCTATGCGCTGGCGCGCACACACACACACACACAATATTAAGTTAACTCTTAATTGTATTAATGAAGACTGCTGGCAAAATTGTTTGTGGTAAGATGTGGTGATTACATGTTCAATATAATAATACTTTAGCTCAGGTTAAATAGACTTTAAGGCTTTCCTGAAGTTGAGGGTTTTTAAATGTGACTGGAATAAATATTCTTATCTTAAAATGAGCAGCCACGTACTGCAGTAACCATTAGCCATGTCATGTCTTTGCTTAAGAAAGGATTCCTATTTATTCTCTGATTTTATTAAACATAATACTATTTTATCTCAAACACTATCCAAGAGCATATAGGAAGTTATATGTTCTCATTTTTTAAAAATGTTTATGAAATAAAATTTTAGATAGGGCAAAGAAATAATTTTGATATCAGTTACTTTTATTATGTAAAAGGAATTTAGCATTTTTCAAATATGTGGTTTTGTAAGCACAGGAAGTGGGAGAGTCTTTGATCAGGGCCTTGTAATCAGGGAAGCATTGAGGAAAACAAAGAATACACAAATATGAGAAATTGACTACTTCCAGGAGGAAAGTGTTACATCAACATCAATTAATATTTATTGAGCACCTACTGGGTACATAGCACCTGCTAGCAAGTTAGAAAAAATGACACGGATTACATCCCTATAAAACATAATTACCAGGGACTATTTTTGGCCATTTGTTTAAATTCATTATAGCAAGGACAAGCAAGCTGGGATGCTGGTAATTTGGTCTCATTAATAAAACTGATTCCTAGGGAGGATTGCTTGCTCAGGACAGAAAATGAACCATAGTGAAATATTATTTTCTATTACTCCAATCATTATAATATATAATACACAGGTGGGAGCAAATGCTATAATTTCAAATACAGGAGTCCCATGTTTCAGACATCAACCCATTCCTAGAGAATGTGTGACATCTACTACCTGCCCTGAGACCTTCTCCCCTTATCATTCATGGGATTCATGAATGTTACTGATTTTTGACCTTGGGAATGAAGTTAATTGTGGTAATGTGCATGTTTATCATTGAAATGTGCACAAAAGAAAAAAGAAAAAGCTAATCAGTCTCACATCTTAATTCCCCAAAGAACATATACCACTTCTGCTGTAAAAATAAGGCAAGCCTTGAAACTGTCTGACACAATCTCTTAAAATTTTAGGGCATTCATTTCTATTCCACATCAGTGACCTGGGCTGAATAATTTGGCTTCTGACCATGTGAAATGTGCCAGAATAATGTAACCAGGAGATTTGAGCTTCAGAAAGACTAAAGATAACCTGAAAGTGTCATGAACATTAACTTCTCCTAGGATATGGAAATTGGCTACGTCATTTAAAATTCAAAGAAAAATTGATATTTGCTTCACATTCCCGCACTAATCAATTCAATTGACTGTATTCTGTTATTCATCGTTCTCTTCTTACTTGGGGTAGAATAAATTTTGCAAATATTTTATTTTATGGATTTATAATGTATACATTTTCTGCTTCCAGAAAATATTCTAGGTGCTTACTTTGTCAGCTAAGAAAATAGATTAAAGAACACTTGCTGAATATTCCCAGCACTGTAGGATGCCTGGAGCCTGCTCTATGCCCATGCCTTGAAAATGATGCCTTTGAACAGCCTGGAGAGGCTCAGTCCCAATACTATGGGTCATATTTCCAATTTTTATTAAAATTATGATTTGCCCTGTGCCTGTGAGGGTATGCTTATCTGCCAGCTTGATTATGTTCTCTCTGAAGGTGGTCCAAGGTGAGAAACTTTCCATAGATGAAGAAATAACTTGGATGGATTTTCAAGGAAATTTGAGAATGGTATCTGCTGTTATTCTCAACATTTACTATGTTTCTTAAAGGAAATAGTGTGATCACAGTATAGATTGGAAACAGTATGTTTTTTCCTAGAAACTCCTAGTCACTGAAGAGAGATGTTTGGAGAAACCCAGAAAAAGAAAGCATGGGAAAAGCAAATAAATAACTATGACAAGTTCAGTGTAACCTAAATCTCAAGCATTAAGTTGCCTGACACAAGTTCAATTTTACTTTTAGTTCTTATTGTTTTCATATATGATCTGTGTCAAACATTACATTGACCCAAATTTCAAAAAAATTTACCCATTTTATGCCTATATCTATCAATTATTATCTCAAAAGAAACACTGAGTTATATAAACTGTATGTAGAAAACTTTAAGGAGACACTTACATTGCAAGAAAAGAGTCCCTGATTATTTTTGGACTACTAGACTCTTAAAGAATATGAATATAGTGAGCAACCCTGATAAAGAGACAGCATCTCTTGATGACAAATTTTTTTTTGTGCACATAATAAAAATAATATTCCCTGCTAGGAAGACATGCTTTGCACAGGTTTACTGTGACTCTGAAGTATTTAGTTTCCTTACATTCCAAGTTCCTCTGTTAGGATGCAGCCTAGCCTGTTGCTTATGTCCATATCAATGTTTGCTTCTTCATATCAGCCTTGGAAAATGAGGCTTAGAGAGGTTTGGTAAATGCTGATACCCTGGCTACTACTCCTGCTATGAATAGTAAACTGCCCCATGCCTCTGAAACAGATGTCTTTTTCCTGCCTTGTGCTAAGATACCTTATCAGCTTACAAGTGAAGTAAAATCTCAGACTTGTCACTATTACAAACAATAGAATTATCCCATCTGGAAGGGACATTGAGGTATGTAGTCCAACTTATCAATTGACTGAAAACTTTATAAAATCCTACCTTGAGGACAGCTGTTTAACATTGATTAACCTAGTGGGTTTCTTCCCCCAAACATGCTTGGGAATAAGGTTTTCTTTGGCGTTTTATATTGAAATGATGCCTTAGGCTGAAATCCCAACTGTTTATTGTGTCCTATGAAGCTCATTCATTCCTGTTTATCTCTATTTTACAAATGAGGAAGTGAGATTCAAAATTTAAATTTTTCTCCCAGGTCAAAGAGGTGATTAACAATAGAACCAACACCAATGGTAATTAAATTATACCCCAAAGGCAAACAGCTTAACTCTCAACTTGTTTATAATCCCATTTTGAGCTTTACAGTAAGCCTTGCAGATTTCCACTGATTTTTTTCCTGTAAAACCTATGTGCTCTTTACTATGAGTAGTCCTTTTGTTCCTAACATTTATGGTCCTCAAGCAAAAGAGTAAGAGATTCCAACATCATTACCTCATAGAGATGTTTCTAAGATAAATAATTCTAGCACTCCTCAGTGGAATCCAGCTGAAGCCTGTATTCCCCCAGGACTTTTGCCTCAAATCCACATTCCTTGTTCTCTTACTAGACATACTTTCTACATAAATCTGTTATACACAAAATCTTAACTCTAGGTTGGCTCCTGTGTAACCTTATCCAAGAGTGTCAACTATTTATTGAAGTTAATTGAGCAAGTTTCAAAGTGTTGATAAAGTTATATTTGAATAAATCTTCCTGCCTTTATCTGAAAAACCTGTTGGGAGCAAGTGGATCATTGGCAATAACAACTAGTTTTGGATCTGCACAGTAGCATGTCTCTATTTGGCATATTTTAAATGAAAAAAAAAAAAAAAACTTCAATCAATGGCTACTCACTATCATTATTGGTGGAAGAGACAGAGGGAGCATTATTGACTAACTAAAGGAAGTGAGGCAGCACAGGTTCAGTTCATAGATATAGCTGTCATTTAAAATGATGCTATGCTTACTGTGCAGGGCACTGTGGAATATGTGGAAATAATGACACATCCCTTCCTTCAGGTCAAAATAAATTTTTAAACATGACAGGAGGGAAAGACATTTGTATATGAAGAGGATGTTCGTAGAGTCTACAAAGTACAAAATCTGAAGAAATGTAAAAATGTTTAAATGCCTATTACATACCAGGAACCAGGTATTTTGCTAGGCACCAAGTTCATCAGCTCCAAATGAACCTGTTTTATTTTGTTGGCCAGTTTCGATGATGAAAGTGTTCCCATCATGTCTGACTTTAAGGGCTACCGAGGGGTTATCAATTAGTTCACAGAATCCTGAACATGTAACAGTTGGCTATTATGAGGTAGCTTTGGCATAAGCCCACTTCCCCCTTCCATCACCTAAGGAGATAACAGATGACCTGGCAAACAGGGACACCAGAAAATAAACTCCATTGAGAAAATATGTAGAAAAAGAAAAATGCCCCTGGAAGGAACCCTAGCTAAAAGTTAAAAGTGTTGAAGCAAAATGCCAAAGAAATGGCATTTCCTTGGATCCCAGAAGTGTAAGAAGTTTATCAGACTAAAAAAAAAAAAATTCTGGAAATGAGGAATATGGTATCTTTTATATAAATGAAATATGTAGGAGCAAGAAAGATAGCATTAAGAGGTTAGGGCAAAAGGCAGGGAGACACAGAATGTGACTAGCCTCCACAGATACATCAAGAAATTTAGACTTCAGCCTAAGCTAACATTTCCTTTAGTAAGTTCACAAATTGCCAGGAGGTGTTATATTAACCTATACCCAAACATGCTTTGGAAAAAAAACTAGGCTAATCAATATAAAATCAATATAAAATTGCTATCTTCCATTTATTGATACACTATGTTATTCCTCTACATTGAGAGATAATGTTTACTATTTTCTGGACTGAATTGATGGTTGATTGTGTTTGTCATAGCTTGTCTTATTTTGCTAAGAATAAACAGTATGATCAAAAGCAACATTAGGGAGGAAAGGAAAGGACATGCCTCCTGGGTACCCCTACTGAATTTTGAGATCAAGGCAGGAATTTAAATAGGGCAGAGAACTAAAGCAGATACCATAAGAAAATGAATGCTGCTTTCTTGTTGAATCTTTATGGCTTACTCAGACAGGTTTTTTTTTTTTTTTTTTTTTTTATACAACCCAGGACCACCTACCCCAGGTGTGGCACATTCCACAGTTAAATGGGCTGTCCCAAATGGCTCCACAGACGTGCTCACAGGATAATTCAGTGAAGACATGTTTTTTTTTTTTTTTTTTCAACTGAGGTCCCCTCTTCTCAGACGACCATAGCTTGTGTCAAAAAAAATAAGCCACGGGTTTGTTTTAAATTGTAAAACTGAATTGGAGTTAGAAATGCCCAAGAATTAATGAAACACCAAGATGGTGACACAATTAGACCAATACTACTCTACCTTTATCAATAGATAAATCCTCCTTGTGGAATTAGTTACCTGATAGCTCTTGAGATGTAGTGAAAGGTAGGAAGTGGGACTAGTTGGAGGAGGTGTGATGTTGTAGTATATACTTAGAGATATGTTTGTTCCACGGCCCCCTTCCTATAGGCCTTCTTTCTCACCTTTTCCAACCCTTTAAGGAGTAAAGAGATTTTTGTTGTGTGTTCTAAGTGTCATAATGTTTTTCCCAAACACACGGAGCCAAGAGAACATTCTCTGAGTCCTTTGAAACCTGGAACTAGAATAGACCCTTTCAGCTTTGAGTTGTGTTTTTTAGGTTCCTTGGACACAGTCAGGAAAAAGCTAACCAATACAGGAGATCATCTGCCAGACACTTTTACATTTAGTTCTCTGTAGTGGTATGGTAAGGAACTCGTGTCCATGGCACAGAGTATGGAAGTGCACCACTAAGAACCACAGAGAGGCAGTGGAAATTTCTAAGCAGTAGAAATACAATCAGAAAATGCAACATTCTAATTTATCCCACTCATTTGTGATTTAAGTAACATCTTATTGTCCTCTATCTCTCACCAATAGGAACCATACACAAATTCTGGAAATTGTTAAGAAAATGGACAACTCCATCTTACTAGAGAACATTGAAATGGTTTTAGAAGCATTACACTGGCATCACATTAGAGTTTGTTGCCTTGGTTCCTGATATTAATATCTCTTTAAAACTAAGTATTGTTATAGTGGGAGAACTAGGGTTCTTAGAATTTTTAGGCATTCTTTTCCCAACGCAAATGATGACAAGCTATAAGCTACCCTTTTTTAGAAGATTATAAACTCTATCACTTAAAGTGGAAAGTGCAACTCACATCATCAGATATTGTATATCTACTTTAGGAGACTTCATTCTCCATTTGAAAGGAAGGGGACAAGGGTTGTGGTAAAAACAAGGAAAGGAGGGGAATAGCATTTAGCGACCTATCAGAGCTTGATGAAGCCTGATATAATTAACAAACTTGTGATATCTGGAGCAATTGTAATTCCAATTATTTGCTAGCTAAAGGCAAGTTTCACTGCTCTAAGTTAGGAAATCATGTAAATAGCCTAATTAATATAATTTGCCTTATGCTCGACTAACAAAACAAAAACAAATATGTCATTTTTTAGAATAAATAGCATGGTATAGACTAAATATTATAAATATTCAGTCAGTTTGCAGAACAAATATTGCATATTATGGATTCTTTTCAGCAGTTCTATGAAGTTCGGCATGATTTAATGAAATTATGATGGCTGTTTGAGTTTTACAACTACATTACAATAAAAGAAAGCACTTCTTTTGTGCAGATAAAAGGCGATCCTTGACGAAATAGCATGGTAGAGCTTATAATGCTGTGGCCTGCGGAGACAAAGACGATTTCATTCTTTTTCTTGCCAGTTCTCTCATCTCAAGAGAATCCCAAAGTTAAAATAAATCTTTTAAAAATTCCATATGCCAGTGTTAGAGAGACATAATAAATAATTCTTTGCCATTTCATCATGTAGAATTGAGAGATAAAGCTGTTTGTAAAACCCTAAAAGACTTACAAATCATTTCAACAGGTTGTCATATGTTAATGTCAGTGAGAATTTAATCACCTCGTGTAAGAAATGCACAATACAGGGAAGGGTCTGCGTTTCTTTGTCTGAGAGTTCTACTGGATTACTGCATGATTCTTCCTCTGCCCTCTGTGCTGTCATCAGCTTTACCCCTCAGAAACAGCCGCATTCTCTCACACCCAGAAAGGAGAGAGAAGGAAACATGAATACTTGAATAACAAGCAAGTTTCTCTTGTGAATTTCTGTTTTCAGCACTGTGCTAGGCACTCCAAAGTAAGGAAGAAGAAGAGAGAAGAAGAAGAAGAAGAAGAAGAAGAAGAAGAAGAAGAAGAAGAAGAAGAAGAAACTGCAAACAAGCAAACGAGCAAACGAGCAAACAAACAGAAGGTAGACATGAGTGCTACATTGAAGGATGGGATGATAGTACAGATACAGACATGGAACATTAAGACTCTCATTTATAATCTCATTGCAGATTGATCAAAAAGTTTGATATATTTTAACTGGAAGAGAAATTCTCAGACATGAGAATGTCTTTTAACCAGAATGTTAAAAACATAATTGACCATGGACAAATGAAGTCCAAACAGGGTCACTGAAGATGTTTGAGAACATAGTAGTAAAAACACGAACAGCCATGCTAAAGTTAAACTAGAGGAAAGGCACAGAGATATGCCTGGGGCTGGGAAGAAGAAAGGAATAATAAAACAGATAAATGATTACCAGAAGTTATCATGGAGACAGGAGTCGAATTGTGCAAAGTTATTAAAGTTTTAGTAGGCCCAGAAAGAGACTACAATATAATGAAGTGGAAGATATAGTTTCATCTGACAGATGATGCTAAAATTAAACTGGTTTGGGGCCTGGAGAAATGGTATAGTTAATAGTCCTTGCTTTTTCTGCAGAGGCTCTGGTTTCAGATCCCAGCACCCACATAATACTGCTCACAATCATGCATACCTCCAGCTCTAGAGGATTAGATGTCATCTTCTACTTTTGCAGGCACTACATACTTGGTACACACACGTAGATGCAGGGAAAAACACTCATGCACACAAAACAATAATTATTCAAAAAAGAAATTAAAACAGTAGAAAAATACATTAGAGAAAGCGGTCTAAATTAGGACAGCTTCCAGCACTGAAAAGAGTAGAGGTATGTTAGTAACAAGATGGGCATGTTAGTAAGTGATAAATCAAGTGACGAGCAATTGAACAAAGGCAACAGAGGTGCAAAATGAACAAAGAAGGGCAGATCAAAAGGAAGTATCAAATACAGAGCAATCTCCAGTTGTCTTTTATGTCTTGTTTAATGGTTTGTATATAGGGGGCAAAAGACAGGAAGAGTGAAGGAGGAATGGAAGGTTTTGAGCTATGACCAGAAATTATGCTACCAGTGGGATAGTATTATGTGATATATTAATTCATGCATGAGATTAGGCCACAGATAGGAAAATATTTGACAGTATTTGGGGAGTCATCAGCTACCAGATCGAAGCAAGGACATCTCCATCATCTGTATTTTAATCTAGATATCAAAAAAAAAGGTTCATTTGAATTGGAAAGCAATGAAAGCTAATGCAGTGAAGGCTAAATAAGTTTATCTTTTCATTCACAGTTAGTACCATAAGCAGAATAGAAGCCAACAAAGATGTCCAGAGTCTTGGGCCAGGAAATGTTTCAGTGAATAAAAGTATTTGCCTTGCAAGCTGCCAAACTAGGTTTAGTCCTTGAAATTCGTGGTATAAGAGAAGAATTGACACTATGAGGTTATCTTCTTTCTGACCTTCAAACACATTACTGCATGCAAGCACACACACATCCATTATAACTAACATATTTTAAAAATCTGCCCACACTCTAATATCTTGGGCTGGCATGTAGGTTGCATGACAAGTTAGTGCAGATTAGGGTTGTGCTGTGTTATACAACTGAAGAAGGAAAAAATAAGAACAGATGAGGCACTGTTTGAGTTTATAAATTAAAAGTTAGTTTTTTAAGTATGCCCTTTGGATAAGACACCACTCACGGCCAACTATACTAGCCATCTTGTTACACATATTAACTATCATTACTGAGTTTCTATGTTTTAGGAAAAACATGGCAAATACTAAGTCTTTCCTGAAAGTAGTGGTTAAAAGTGTGGTACCATACCTAAATGGACAATATTGTTGCTTCACAATCAAAACATGTACTTCTGCTCATTCAAGAGAGAAAACTGAAAAACAACAATAAGGTTTCCTATAAATGTCAGGTATGGGGCCCATGCCTTTTTCACTGATGAAGCAGAGGCAAGAAGGCCACTGTGAGTTGGAAGCTGACACAATCTACATAGTGAGTTCTAGGCCATATGTGGCTATACAGTAAAACTCTTTCTCTAAAATTAAAGAAACCCCACAAAATGAAGCAATTTTCCATGCTTTGATGTGTCTAATAAAAATGCACGTGTTAAAGACATAACCTCTAATGTGACAGTAGTGAGGGGGGATCTTCAAGAGGTAAGTAGAACATAGAATTGAAACATTTCTCTGAGGTAAGGAGGCACAAGAAAAATGATGCACAGGAGATTTCTTGTCCCTTTGCAGAAACAGCAAGAAGATGGTCACTTACAACCACAAAAAGGCTTACCATGCACTAAAGCAGCCAACATCATGACTGTGGATTTCCTACACTCCAGATCTTTGAACAATACACAAGTAGTTAAGCTTTCTAGTCTATGATATTTTGTTATAGAAGCAGAGGACATTGGAATGGTTGCTTTTTAAGTTTTCTCTCAGTCTAAGAGTCTAAACGTCATCCATGAATGGCTATAAAGTTAGATAGACACAAAGAAATACATGTATATATGTACAAATTAATACAGAAAAGACTTTTTTTTTTATCAATTTAGAAGACTAAAAGTTAAATGATAAAATGTTATGTGTTTATTGAATATATTCAAATTTGAGCATAATAACAATGTATAAAATGGGGAACTATCATTAAAGCTTTACATTTTCCCATTTAGCAGTTCCAAAGAAAACCATGACTCATTCAAAAATGGATATGATGGAGTTAGGCATATGCTATCTTTGAGACTGGAATGAGTAGATGGGTGAGTCGTTTGAAGATGAAGAATTTGGACAAGCCAAGATATATAGAGACTGCAGGCTTTTACAGGGCAATAAGTCTTGTATCTCCTCTTACATTCACTTTCTTCTTCATGTGCTAATTAATAGTGAGCATATCCTGACTCAGAAAGTGAAAAACTGAAAACAAAGACTAACTCTATTATTTAATTAACATTAATCATATGTCTCATTGGCCACAGATATAATTCTAGATAGATACAAATATAGAAGAGACATCTTTCTTTAATAAAGTTGTAATATATATACATATATATATGTACATATATACATACATACAAACATACATATATATATGTATATATATATATATATATATATATATATATATATATATATATGGAAAATCTTTGTCTTGGGCTGAAGAGATGGGTCAGTCACAAAAGGGCTTATTTGATATTGAGAAGCCACATAAAAAGCTGAGTGTGTTGGCATACACTCCTAGCACTGGAAATACTGAGACAGAGAGATCTGTAGGTCTTGTTGGACATCCAGTCTAGCCAACTCAGTCAGCTCCAGGTCCATTGAGAGAACTTGTCTCAAAAATAAGGCAAAGAATGATAGAGTAAAATACATTATATCAACCTCTGATCTGCAAAAGCATATTTACACACCTGCATTCTATGTATACATGCTTATTAAACACATGCACACACACACACACATACACCTACATTAGAGTTTGTAAAATGTCATGGAATTAGGATAGAACAATTATTACTTATTTCTATTCTATGAATAATATGGACTCAGTGATTTTTGAGCTTTAGAATAAAAGTATGCAGTCAGGTATTTAGGAATATAAAATGGTTAACAAGCTAAAAAGCATAAGATAAGGAGACAAATAAAGGAACTATCTAGCAAATTTAAAATTTAGTGGTTTTATAGGTTAAACTGAATAATATACAGTAGATCATTAACATATAAAATTCACTGCCTGGGTAGTGGCATACACTGAATTATTATTTTAAAGGTTAAAAAGAACTAAATTAACTTTTTTTGAAACTACGATAACTACTAAAAGTAATAAGATATATGCCTATAAGTATAGGTTACATTCTTTATTAGTTTCTCAAATTCATATGCAATGCTATTTTGATGTTTAGATAACCTAAAAATATGAGTTACTTCATGAGATAAGGATAAAAACAAAGCAAGAATTTCTTGTGTTAGCCATTTATAGATAAACACATCCACAGGGACAATATTATAAGCATTTTCGGGTAGGATTCTTCCTGGTAACCATTGTGAATTCTACATAGTAGATATTTGATATGGTTTTATTAATTGAATGATATTATATGAAATAAAGCTCATGTGAGCACAACTAAAGTTCCTAGTAGTTATGAAAGATTGTGTAGGAGGGATGCAGGGTATGCTATATGTTAAAAAATCTTCTAATTAAACTGTAGCATGCCTTGCATACATTTTCATCATAGCTTTCCTTTCTAATAAAATACCCAAGTGAAGTGACTCGAAAGTGAAATGTAAAAACCCATAAAATAGCTTCCTCAAGTAATTAACATTATATGTATTAGTTAATAAACAGGATGAAGATTGAGATGGAAGTTAATTAAATAAATGTAAATAAAACCTTTATGAGAAATTATGGATTGCATTTTGAGAGCAAGTTTCATCTAAGAATGTCTAACAGTAACATTTAAACTATCAACTCATCATAACGGTAACAGATACACTCATCTTGAAAATAAAATGAAGTAAATACACAATAAATTCTCAAAGTGACATACCAAAATAAGGATAAGAGTCAGAACAGAGGCAGATTTTTAAATATGATATACAGATCATTAGTGGTTCCATCAATATCTTTAAGATTTATTTGCATTGTCACTGTTACATTTCTATCCTCCTGCTTATGATTATAGCCAAGATTAGCATGGTTGCATCTATATTTAGGGAAGGTGGGACTCTCATTTTCAAGGTTTTTAAATTGATAAAAAATAATTATCTACAAAGTTTGGGTGCAGTGTGATATATATGCACATATATATATATATATATATACATACACACACACACACACACACACACACACACACATATATATATATATATATATATATAATATATCATTATGAATATGATTTGGTTATCATTTGTACACACTAAAATAGAATTACAAGGAGGGAGGGACATAGGTGGAAGAACAAGATATGGAGAGGAAAAGGGGAACATGATGAGGTTTTGGAAGAGCAGGAGAGAAACCCTGAGGGCCAGCAGAATGAATGGCAATGTCAACCTCCAGAAGTGGGAGGTGGGGGACCCTCTAGAAAGTATCAGAGAACTGGGAGGTCAGAGACTCTCAAGACTCAAAGGGAGGGACTTTAGACGGAATGTCCAACAGGGAGGAGAGGGAACTGGAGTTCACCTCTAGTAGAGAGTATCAAGTGGATGAATGGGGTTGCCATCCCACAGTCAAAAACTCTGACCTATATTGTTCCTGTCTAAAAGAACTGCGGGAACAAAAATGGAGAAGAGACTAAGGGAAAGGAGGTCCAGTGACAGGTCCAAATTGGGATTCTGCTCATGGGGATGTTCTAAGGCCTGACACTATTACAGATGCTATGCTGTGCTTATTTATAGGAGCCTAGCATGTCTGCCCTCCGAAAGGCCCAACAAACAGCTGAAAGAGTCAGATGTATATATTTATACCCAACTATTGCACTGAAGTCAGGGACCCCTGTGGTTGAATTAGGGAAAGGCTGGAAGAAGCTGAGGAGAATGGCAACCCCATAGGAAGACCAACAGTCTCAAATAACCAGGACCTCTAAGATCACTCAGTCACTGAGCCACCTCCAGGCAGCATAGACTTGCTGATATGAGGCCCCCGAA